>JBAJNP010003027.1:0-42812 GCA_036877545.1 Yasuhikotakia modesta | reverse complement strand
TATTCGTTCAGAAATTTCTTTCTGTGTCTTACCCTCTTGCTTGAGGGTGTCAATGATGGCCTTCTGGACAGCAGTCAGGTCGTCAGTCTTACCCATGATTGCGATGTTGAGTAATGAACCAGGCTGGGAGTTTTTAAAAGTCTCAGGAATCTTTTGCAGGTGTTTAGAGTTAATTAGTTGATTCAGATGATTAGGTTTATAGCTCGTTTAGAGAACCTTTTCATGATATGCTAATTTTTTGAGATAGGAATTTTGGGTTTTCATGAGCTGTATGCCAAAGTCATCAATATTAAAACAATAAAAAGGCTTGAACTACTTCAGTTGTGTGTAATGAATCTAAAATATATGAAAGTCTAATGTTTATCAGTACATTACAGAAAATAATGAACTTTATCACAAGGGACATCACAGGGGACAAAGGTACAGTTTCAAGTGAATAATGACATTAACATCTGTTCTTTACAAAAAGTTATTATATTGTGTTAAACTGTATGTTAAACTTAAACACTCAGACATTACTGTCATGACATCTAACTTTGCTAAGGTCTGCTCTCCCTTGATTACTGTTGCTCTCTCAGGCAAATTTTAGACAACCCAATCCCATAGGAATGAATTGTAGATTTCCGTAAACAGTGAAGTTCTCAAGTAAATATGTTGAAGTTCTAAAAGTACAGTTAAATCTATTGTCAAAAACAATGCTAAAGATGACTGCTCTTTACACATGAATCAACTAGTTAGTAGTTTAGTAGTCAACTAGTTAGGTTTGGTACTTCAAATAGCATGTTTAGTAGCACAAAAATAACATTTTGTTTAACATTTACCTTTGTTTACCAAGGAGGAAAAAAGGCATATGGGTTTGGAACAACATGGGGGCGAGAAAATGATGTTAAGCTTTTCATTTTGGAGGGATCTGTTCCTTGAACTTTGATGATAAAAAATACTTTAGCTCAAAACACCAGCTGAATGGTGGCTGCCTGTCTGTTCTCCATGTGAGGTCATTCATATCTTACTTCCTGTTTCACATCTCAAACTTAACTTTTTCCTCTGTGTTCGCTGACACCCAGAAGGAAGCAACCTCACTACTCTTGGCCCAAGTCCAGAACAACAATGTCTGATCATCAAAGAAGTGTCAGTCATCATGTAGTATTCAAACTCCACCAAACTCTCAGCAACAAACCTCAACTGTAGAAACACACTGACTTACCAGTGTCACCAGCTACTGCTACTATATGGCTATGTGGTTTACCAGGTAGTACCAGCCTGTACCTACATGTAACTCTGTGCTAACTATCGTGGTGTATCTTTCCGGTAGGGCAGGTATATATTTTATATTTAGCCTGTAAAAACAGTAAGGTGTAAGTACACAGGAGGTGTAAGTTTGTGTTCACCCTTTCAGTGCTGATCATTTATTCATTGCATAATTTTCCACTGTGTCCATGACTATGGATAAAATCTACAGCTACTGGAATCAACTAGTGTTCAACTAGTTGAACACTAGCGAACGCGCTGATGCCACGCCACTGGAGATAGGGGGTGGAACCCAAGAGTGAAACACAGGAGGAGGAGCTGGCAGGGATGCGTGTTTATTAAATAAAAAAGAATGCCCAGAAGAAAATTAAACTTAACAAAACAAGAAACAAACCACGGGTAACTATCTCCTGGAAAAAGGGCAACCAAACACAGGCAGGGAGGACACGGAACTCGGCAGGACAAGACTTGGCAGGACTCGAAAAAACATCAAAACACCACAACATCAATAAATGGACATTTTTAAGAACACAAAACAATCAGGCTGCGCACAGACGATAATCAGATACTTGGGCTGCGCACAGCTGATATAACTTAAACGACAACAAAAAGAACAGAACATAACCAAAACAAACAACAATGACACCTACAGGACAGAAACACTACAAAACAAGACACTGTCACGTGCAAGTCGTGACAGTACCCCCCCATAAGGAACAGCCCCAGAAGTTCCCCAGAGCACCACCCATACTTTCTCTATGGGGGTGGCTCTGGCTCACACGGAGGAGGCTCGGGGTCGCACGGAGGGGGCTCGGACTGGACTCTGGCTCCGCTGGACTGGACTCTGGCTCGGGCTCCGCTGGACTGGACTCTGGCTCAGACTCTGTCTCAGACTCTGGCTCAGACCCCGGCTCCACCGGACTGGACCCCGGACAGGAATCTGCCTCTGTTGGGCTGGACTCTGGCTCGGACCCCAGCTCCATCACTCGAGACTGAGATACAGAGGTGTCTGGAGGGGGCTCTGCCCTGGCTTCTCCCAGACTGGGTGTCGGCTTGCCCAGACCGGGCCTTGAGAGTCTCTGGGAGCATCCAAACTTGAGGCTGGCTCTGGGAGGCTCTGGGGCAGGTTGACTGGACAAGGCTAGGGGCTCTGGGACAGGCTGACTGGACAATGCTAAGGGCTCTGGCTGGCTGACTGGACAAGGCTAGGGGCTCTGGGACAGGCTGACTGGACAAGGCTAGGGGCTCTGGGACAGGCTGACTGGAGGGCACTCTGGGCTCTGGGACAGGCTGACTGGAGGGCGCTCTGGGTTCTGGCTCAGGAATGTACCCGAATAATAAAAGAAACTCCTCCGTGAACGCCACATATGACTGGCAGTGTGGATCCTCAGTCATCCACAGGGCCGTATCCCAGGACAGAGCCTTGCCCGTGAGGAGGAGGAGAGTGTAGCCAACCTTGGTTGTGTCTGACAAAAAGGCTTGGGTTTCCGTCAGAAAAGCACTCCACCAGAAAAACCCAAGTCTTGTGAGGGTCGCCGTCAAATGGAGTAGGCATCCTCACCTCCCTCTGCGTTTCTGGGTTCCATTGGTCTGGCTGCGACATTCTGTCAATCGTGGGTCTTGAACCCGGGTCTCTGGCGGGGTTCGCGCTGCAAACGCGCTGACGCCACGCCGCTGGAGATAGGGGGTGGAACCCAAAAGTGAAACGCAGGAGGAGGAGCTGACAGGGATGCGTGTTTATTAAATAAAAAAAACTACAAAGTACAATTGAAACTAAAAAACACACAAGAATGCCCAGGAGAAAATGAAACTTAACAAAACAGGAAACAAACCATGGGGAACTATCTTCTGGAAAAAGGGACAGGGAGGACACGGGACACGGCAGGACAAGACTTGGCAGGACTCGAAAAAACATCAAAACACGACAACATCAAAAAATGTCACAGCCCTGTACGAGGATCAGCGCTGCTTAAGAACACAAAACAATCAGGCTGCGCACAGCTGATAATCAGATACTTGGGCTGCATGCAACTGATATTACTTAAACGATAACGAAAAGAACAGAACAGAACCAAAACAAACAACAACGACACCTACAGGACAAAGACACTACAAAACAAGACACTGTCAAGTGCAAGTCGTGACACCACATAACGTTATCCCACCTTGCCTCTGTTTTCTTTATGCCATTTTGCCTCAGGCTCTGCGCTAACCTCAGCTGACACCGGCCTCCAACTGCTTACAGTTCAGTAGTGGTGTGTGTGTTTGACAGTGTGTGTGTGGAATTATTTTTTGTGTATGAGCGCTTGAAAGAACAGAGTTGCTTGTGTTGATGGGGTCATAAACAAAGATGATGTCTATGTGAAAAACAAGATACTTCACACGTGACAAACCTAACAAACAGAAACAGCAGGCACAGAAAACCAACATAGGCTACAATCTGGTATGTGACACCCACCTTTAATGAACCAATAAATTCCTAATGGATACAGTGTGTTCCTTCCCCACATTATTTTCTCATTAAATATCTTGTGCCATTAGAAAAAATTGCAGTACTGAACTACTGCAATTGCCATTTTACTTTAAGCTGTAACTACAACTAAAAACTACAGTCATTTGTTGCAGTCCAGCAGACCCTGCAAACATCAAGCAAACATCAGCAGCATTAGCACGAGGTCATATTTCTCTCATTATGACACCTTTAATTTTTAAAATAGCACTGGGCATGATTACCATCCAGTTTCACCTTTACTTAACCTCTGTAATCCAGCATTAGGTTAAAATGACACAATACACAACCTTGTTAATGCTTAAGATATTAACTGGGTTCTAATCACAAACTGAAAGGCAGGGTATTTGTGGAGCTGTGTCAGTTAGAGTATAATTTTAAAAAGTTTTAATTGGCATCTGGTGGTCAGCTGGGCTTCATTAGATGACCCCTGTGGCTCCATCTAGAGAGTGATGGCTAGCTCCATAGTCATTAGGCAGTGAGCATTGAGCACTACTCCTGCAAAGGACAAATTCACAACATAGAGTACATTGGGTCTGTGGCTCTATTGTATAATACTAAGACTGTAAATATGTGCAGTTACAGGGTGTTTCAAAGCAATTACACTAAACATTAGGGCTTGTCTATGCCACCAATGTATTGCCTTCAACTGCAAAATCTTTAAAACAGACATTAAGCTCATTTTGTTATGTTTCTAATCTCATAAATGGTAAGAGATGGCAGATAGTGTGGCACTAGGAAATGTTTTATTTCTCCACTTCCATTTATTCTGTTACTCAAACAAAATCTTATGCTCAGGGGTGCCAATTTACCAAACCAAGCTCAATGCTCTTCCAAATTACCAAATAGCGTTCAAATGTGGAGTCACATGATTGAAATTACAAATCTGGTGTCTTACTAAGGTCCTGGCAGAATATATCAACTTAAACCATCATGCATTTCCTTTGTGACAACAATTAAATTGCATTAATTATCAATGCACAGTTGCACACAAATATACATATCATCATTTTTAACAATATTTAGTTAGACAATCCTAAGGGATCAAGATTTCATGGTGTCTTTGAGATTTACTGATTATTTCATGATGTGTGTTCTGGTTCTTCACTCATGACTGGAGTTGTAAGATGTTGGGGTTGTTCAGTGGGCAACTACCTAGCAACCACATACAAAACTTGACAGCCTCAGGAATTGCATGGCAGCCTAAAATTGGGGTTGTATGGGCAAGATTTGTATTTAAAATGTTTAATGTAAAATAAATTGTAATATACTGTAGGTTTTAATCAAGACAGCTTAAGTAATACATGGGATTACTGACTTTGAAGATGAACCAGCCATGATGTGTACAAATAATAGATTATGAAAAATTTAAATCATGTTTTCATAGCACCATAAAGGTTCCTACCTTGGTTAGAGAGATTGAAATGTATATATATATATATATATATATATATATATATATATATATAGACAGACAGAGAGAGAGAGAGAGAGAGAGAGAGAGAAAGAGAAAAGACGAGGTGAAAGACGGTTTGGGCTGACTTCCAGCAGGCTGTCCGCTGAGTCTGTCAAACAGACAAATTAACAGTGTATGGGAACATGCCCCAGCAGGGGCCAGTCCGTCACCTCCAGCTGGCCCCATGAACTATTTCTTCATTTTCTTTTCTCAAGTTGCTTTTCTCGCCCTCTTGCCTTCTTACTTTATTCCAAAAATGTGTTACTTGCTTCCCATTTAATGTATTTGCCTTTTGTTCATTTTTGTCTTTACCAGGGGACTGGCTAAGTCCCATTCCAACAATGTTGGCTCAGTCAAAAGATGAGGTAAACATATTTATTTCACTGTGCTTGGACATGACTGACAGCTATTACTTCTAAAGCAGACACAAATTTTACACCTGGATAACTTTTGCATTAGGGATTACAGTTAAATAAGTTAAATGAGAATCAGAGAAAGATGTAAATCAAGGACACAATTTTATTTTACAATGAACACCTAGTAACTACCACATAGTAACATTCTATTAAACCCCAGCAACTATCAAGTAACACTCAAGCCACGAGACAGAACACCATAGATACTCATTCGCAACCACCTAGCAACATGCTAAGGACAACCTAGAACATCTAGCAACATCTATCTGTCTGTCTGCAGTAGTCACGTAAATAAGGGTTCAAATCATCTATATGGGTTCAAAAGAGGTGGAGATTTATTCTGACCTCTGCTTCCACGTTCTTCTTCCAGAGAAAACCAATAATTGAAATATTGCTTTGTGGGTCCTGCATAGTTCTTTATTGCCTCTTGGAATTGCTGAGTGACATGTCCATTCCAGTATGGATCAGTTTTACGATCCCATGTTCACTGCCAAAATAGTCTAAGTTCTCAGAACTCAACTGAGTGTTTCAGACTACAAATATTACGATACAAAACAAATCTAACTGTAAAAAAAGCTCCACAGTACCACAGCTGTCTAAGTTTGGTTGTCTAAATGAAAATCAGCAGGTTTTGCATGCAAAAGTGAATTGTCTTGTGACAGCAGCACATGAAGGTTCTGATGTCTTTAATAGAGTTGTAACAGGACTCACATATGCAGTGATCTAGTTACGTTGGCATGTAGTTGAGAAGCCCTTTCTGGCAACCGTAAGATTTCAGAATATAGTGTGTTAGTGACAATCTCAGCCATTTTTAGAAATAGTTGAGAAGCAAATCTTGAGAAGAACAACTCTGAGAGTTTTGGTTTTGCATGCCTAAATGACAACCACTGAAGTAGCAGGTAATCAGGAAACAAGGGTAGTGTATGTTGCATTGTAAGTGTGGAGACATGTAATGGGCGTTCTGAGTGAGGGGAATATCTATGAAGATCTGGAATGTTCTAAGGAAAATAAACAATTTGCTGCTGCCTTAACATTTGCTCTGTTCTTTTCTTAAGCAGAAAGCAGGAGTTGCAGAGGTAAGTTTTATATCAGTTTTATATTTGTTCAAGGTTGGAGCCAGTCATCTCTGGCCCTGAGAGTGCCATCTTTCAGCTCCTCAGCAAAAACATGTGTTAAAGGTACAGTTACAGCAACAGGGCCAGTCAAAAAAAAAGTATAATGCATAGTATAGAATAAAAACAGAATATTTCACAAGAAAAAAATATCTTGATTTTATCCATATTTTGACGAAGGTTTTTGTTAATTTTACACAGAATGCTACATTTTTTCGTAGCAACTTTAGGTATATGTAGTCGAATGTAGCAGAATAAGGATTTATAGTCCATAATATTTTAGATTATTGAGATCATATGATGCATTCATTTACATAAACAAAAATGTACTGATTTATTACAATACACAAAACATCCCATCGCTAAATGAGAAAGAAGGCAGATGAGTTAGGACAGTGTTTGGCTGCCAAGCCCCATGTCTGATACAACATGACATACTACAAAGTAAAACAATGTAACATTTTTATATTACAAAATCCGGTTACATCTTAGAAACAGTATATTATTACAGGAAAAACAACATTTTTAAAACAGATCTTCTACGTTTTCACGCTTTTTAAAAATGTAGTTAAAAATAGCAGCATTTATATTTTGTTAACCCCCAAAATTCAAACCGTTTCTAAAACATGAGAACATGAGGACAAGCTTTTTTCTGTCCAACAAAATTCTGCTAATAAAATGTTTTTGTTGTTGCTCAGTTTTTGTATAGTGTTTAGATTTTTGGTTTTTAATTCTAAAATCTTAGCAGTCATTTTTAACTATGCCAACATGTTTAATCCTTTACATCTAAAAATGTGTCACTTTGATGAAAGTCCTTCCACAGAGGAAAGATGATCTTATCCAACGTCTTATTCTAAAATTCAATCTATTTAGGCAGACAAAGCTTTTTAGTGGGGTAAACAACTGCTGCAATGAGAACATGAACTTGTACAGCCATTATATGCTTTATGTAGCATTACCATGTAACTTTAGGCAGCAGTGTGAAAATAATATATTGTAATTTTAAAACCAGGGTCTTATATTAATCCACTGAACTGCTATACTGATTTACACAAGCATTGAATAAATCAAGCAAGATATGCATAAACGATTCACAGAAAATGAATCACTCACAATTAGAAAGGGAACACTGTACGTTAGATGTGACAGTGGGCTTAAAGACCATCTCAGGCAAGATGGATGCTGGCCAGCGTGCGCTGTGGTGACATTAAAACGACTGTAATTAATGGGGTGTTGTCCCCCTATCTTGAGAGGAAGAGAAATCTTCAGTCCCAGTCAGACATTTTTACACCTTGTTCCAGATATCAGTGTGAGAATCAACTTCTCATACCCCATATCATCAAGGGAATTTACAACATGATCTGTTTATCTAACAAAGGGAGCATGTTGGAAAATCTTCAGGTTTATTTAAACTCAAACATGCCATGTCAATTTACCATGTCACATGTTTGTGTTGGGCTTGGGAGCAAAGGAGAGTAAACCAAAAAAAAAATCTAAACAGGTTTAATAGATGATCCAAAAGGAATCACGGAAGAACAGAACCACCCACCATTCATAACAGCATTAACAGAACAGTAACTTAGAGTTAGAACTGACCAAGAACAAAGACCTAGGAACAAACTAAATAGAACTACTAATATTTAAACACAGGTGCATTGAATGAACTAAACAAGAACAGGAATAACCAAATATGGGCATGAACATAGGGAAAAACCAAACAGACAGAACATGGGGAGTGAAAACAGGGCCAAACCAAAATTCACAGGGGGCGTGACAATAATGGCTTACATAACACATTTTAGATTATTTTACATATAAACAAATGTATTATTTACCCTTTTAAGTGTCTTTCAATTATTGTATGTAATTTTATATATAACTTTTATTTAATGAATTTGGCAACCCTTACAAAGCAAACAATATACTTAAAAGCACTTTTATAAACAAAACATGGGACAATTACACCCCATGTGGTATTAAAATACAAGTATAGTATTAATTACTGCATACAGAATAAATAAAATATACATGGAATTGTATATTAGTACAATATTAGTAGTATATTATAATTGTGGTAATAAGTATAATAAGTTTAATAAGTATATTTAATAAAATGAACTTAAGTTTGCTTCTTGTATATTTTTGTATTGCTTTTTATAGGAAACCATGCTTTCTGAAAATATGCCTCCATCAATAACAGACTCAATCATATTTGCATTTCTATAATTTGAGTTTCTATAATTATGGACAGGCACTTTAAAATAAAACATAACTGAAACTATAAGCATTTAAACAGCTCTGAAATGATCATCACTCAGTTAGATAGGATCAGTATTAATAATAAAAACAGTTTAAAAACATTTCTGCAGCACGTAGACTGTCGTTCCCCGTGACTGAGTCGCAGACATGGAATCCAAAGAAAATATTACTCTGAAATTTACCAAGCATTTGCTTATTTTCCCTTCAAACAGAACTTAATTATAACTGCTGGATATAGCAGCGCCTCTCCCCTAAGTCCCTGTATGTCAGTGTAAACAGACCACACATACTGCATAAACAGCCATGTCATTAAGGAGATGACAGTTTAAGACTGGTCAAAAGCTTATTTAGATAGAATCTTGATCTCTAATTCTAACAGATCTGCTATTTGCAAAAGCAAGATGTCACTCTGCCATGTTAAACACATTTTTAATTGAATGTATCATGATTGTTCAAATTAATAAGAATGGAAATCAAAGCTATTAAAGGTAGAAAGACTCACTAGTTCAGATGGGGATTTCTCAAAATTAAAAAAAAATCTTTCTGTTCTCCTAAGTTCCTAAGTGGGTTCATAAACACAATATGTTTGCATCATCAACATCAGGGCAACAAACATCCTAAAAACAATGCCTAAAAACAATACAAGTGTGAGAATATATAATTCATTTTTGAATGCACTTAACCTCTAACAAACCTACATCTGTCTTAAGCAAATGTATTTTCAGAACAAGCAAACTTTATAATTAAACAGACAAATGTTACATCAATGAAAGTGTTTCCTTTCTGCAAGTCAGATGATACTAACTGAACCATACCACAGTTGAACCAAAGTCACTGTGTCTTACTGAGTCTGTCTTTGCTTTTAAAAGATTATCCCAAGAAGATTGTTTTGGTCACTGTGCGGACATTACGATCTGATAAATATTTACATGACTTCATCTTCCTCTATTTGGTTAGAGTAACATACAGAGCAAAATATACTGAAATCAGGGAGATGGGACCCACTAAGGTGACCACTTGTGGCCTGAAGTGCAGCATGCAACATTTACTCTTGATGGGTTATTTACATGTTTCTTTCTTTCTGAATGGCTTAATTTTTTGTTTTTTTTTTAATTTTTTTCTGATGGTTTCAGTCAAATCATATTTTAGTACAGAGTGATCCTGTCATAGTGTGTTACAGGCTTTGCAAAATATAATATTGAAAGATACAGCTGCACAAACTATAACAGTCTTGACAATCATGTTTATTGTGATATTAACAAATTTAGGTAAAATCAAGCTTTTATGGGATTTTCACATAGGAAACAATCTTACATATCTAAACATGTTTTTTTTGTCTTTCACACTAGACAAAAGTAAACATTGTATATTGGTAAATTACCAGAATGACTTTACTGCTAAATAAACAAATGTGCAGCAATTTACCAGTAAAGACTGTGTGAGGAAACCTGCAACCTGTGAGTAAGTGTGGCTAGTTGTTACAGATGCAAAAAGGTCATTTACAAAAGTGTTATAGGTAGAGCTAAAGCACTGCTTAATTCCAAAAATCAGTGTTGACTGTTACAAATTTTGAATAACAATATACGTGGATCTCAAGAACAAAAGAAGATAAACAATATAATAATTTAATTGTTTTGAAATTATTGTCTAATGGCAATAGCTTGATTAAACTCATGCAAAACCACAACACAGGTAAAAAATGTTTTCCTCAAACTCCACTCATGAATTCATGCAGCACGGTTCACCCTTTATTTCAAGGTCAGGTTGACTTTCCTTGTCACCTCATTTACCAGGCATGAAACGCGCCGCCCCTGTCTTATAATGGAATGACAGAAAGCATCGGGCCGGGCCACTCAGATGCCCTTGATCCTAATCACTGGTACGGAAAACTCGCCACACAGTCCCAGTGAGATGCCGGCAGCCCTTCTCAATTTCAATACGCCACCTGACATGTGCAGTTTGAACAGCAGTACATCTAATAGGGTCTGTCGTTGGGTAACCTGTACTGATGCTTGTTAACAGGTCACAACGCTCTAGTTCTTCACCAATCTGCTTAAGCCACAGGGCATTCTCTTCATTAGTTGGCTTTATTTTTAAATTAACAAATAAATTAGCATTTTCAGAGTTTTATTTACAGTCTAATGCTAAGCCACATAAGTAACACAGTCATTCAAAAAAAAAAGGTTTATACATTAACATCTATTCATGACACCTTAGAAGCCTATGTGCTGAACCAAAAGTCCAATGTTGATTTAAACGTTTGAGAGTAAAAGGTTTAGCATAAACTGCTCCCAGGAGTGCAGGGGGTGGAGGAAAAAGCCTCACTCCAGTCATCACTCAAACATAAATTTAGATAATCAGTCAGCACAGCTCTGTCATTTTGTTTGGACAGTCTGACCCTGGTGGGTGAAGCTAATACCACAAGACAAAAAAAAATAGAGAGCTGGAAACAGCAAGTTGACATGGTTTAGATAGACAAGATCACTGCTGAACCATCAAGCCATGCTAATATTTGTGTTCACTGTCTGTCTTACAAGCAGACAGGAGAGAGACAGTTGGCAAATACGTACATCTTTTTAATGGAGGACATTTTGTGTAAGCTTGTGTCTCTGGTTAAGGTTTGTTTGGATTAGAAACATACTGAGTGATGATACGTAGTCTGAGAAAGCACACTTAAATGTGTGTGCAATATTAACAAATGTAAAAAAAATTGCACATCCATAGCACAAAAGGTATTGAACAAATTACATGGGAAGATTTTGTACATGGGCCATAAAACGTATGGTCACACTTTTGTAGTAATTAACATGTTACCTTCAAATATTACAGTACTTTAAAAATATGTGTTTTTATTCAGGTTCTTCCTAAATGTATGTTCCATGAAATGTATTTAAAACCAGATTTGATTTTTATATACAAATTGTTAACCTTATAGCCCCATACTCTTAATGAATTTCATCAATTTTCTAATTTTGTATCTCTGTCCCAAGCAACTTTAGAAGAAACATCTGAAACAAAGTAACAAATACTTAAATGGCCCCTTAGCAATGGAATACGTCTATTGTAATGTAATTTCTGGTCTAAACCCCCCCTTGAATTGCGCTCAGACACATTTTGGAACACATTTGCATTAACAAACTTTAGTGTATTTTTCAGGTTCAAATCCCTATCCCCCAAGTACAGGCAATCACTAAGTTTGGTTTCAACACATCTTAAGCCTACTGAACTAACTTTACAACTGTATTCCAGTGTTCACCTCCCTTGAGGGTCTGAGTTTCACATAAATTAAGTAGGAAAAAATACCACACTCTTTCAGTGCATAGGCATGTAAAGTCTTGAAGGAAGCGTTTGTCTTGCTAATGGAAGGCAGACAAAACATTTTTTTGCTTGATAGCATCTGTTTGCAGAACAGATCGTCTTAAATGGACACGAAGAGCCATGCAAAGGCAGAAAGTAGAGGGGAGTGTGAATGTGACACATTTCAGACAAGTGCTAATGAATGTAAACACAGAGACGATAAAAGCAAAGCAGCGTAGAGATGATTGTAGCTATGAAGAGGGTAATTCAAGCCATTTTTCAACCATCTCCCGCCTGACACATTAGCCTTATCTCATTCATCTTAGGAGGCACAGTGTGTGAACAAGCAAACAAATGAACCTGTTCGAAAAAAGGACGAAAGAAAGCTCACACTGTGAAAATGAAGATGATGTTTTCTTGACAGACAACTGAAGGACATCTCTCTGCGATGCTCTCATCACACTAATGAAATAAATTAGCACCAATAGAGCTGACGGCACATTTGATCAAACATGTCGTGGTGGTGTTGATTGTTTGGCACAGAGGAGAGGGTAACCTCAATGAGTGTGATCAATCCAGCAGGACTGGACTATTCTGGTATATCATGCCAACTGTTCACAATGCAGTCAAGTCTCACCCTACAGTGTGTCTCACTACAGTGTGTCTCAATATTCTGCTTTACTCACGAGTATGTCTACAGTAAACTGAAATCTTTCACATACGCTTTTTCATTTTAAAAAATTTAGCCAACTTTCCACTAACCGCCTGTCTGTCAAACACACATTACAGCATGTTCCTAACATGATGACAGCTCAAAGGTCATGTTAATGACCACCAGAGTCCCACCCTTTGGTCTTTGTGACCCATCATTTGTCAAACCACACACTGTTTGGGCGTGAAACAATCAGCAGATGTTGGGGCCACTCTAATCCATGTAGAAGTTGTTGGGTGGGATCATATGTCCCCTGCAGGTCCATTCGACCTGTAGGTAAGCAAGTCTGTATTCTGAATGACATCTGTCTTAGGCTTAAGACTATGTGAAAGCACATTGTCCCCCAACAGCTGGGATAACCACATTTTCTCCAAAGATAGTGTTTCCTCAGGACGATTCATACCATTCTGTTTTGCTGTGGTGAAAGCAAAGCCAGATAAATGCATTAAGACCTGAGACAGGAAATTCCCACTTCAGTAATATTCCATTTTATAGATCGCCTGCCTCTTACAAACTCATATTTTGCATCAAGGAAATTATTAGAATAGGTGCAAAGATAAAAAAAAATGTTAACGAATGGAATCTTGTTGTAAATTGTTACAGATAAAACAATAAATAATAAAATAACAACTAGAAAGTTACATAATTTTACATGATTACAAACTTTGACTTTATGAAGCCTTAAAAACACAGATGTTTTTATGCAGGGTTTTTTTCAGACTATTGGAACATTGACTTGAACACATCTGAATAAAGAATTAGGCAACAGAAACTTAAGGGAAATGGGTCATCAGAAGTTTTCTTATGTACTAACACCTCAAGTATCATCACCTCCATAGGCCTTATAGTGTTAACACATAAATAATGTTAACAGATAGCATAGTGTATTAAACAGTTTTTTATATTTATTGTGTAGTTTTTTGATAGCTTTAAATATTTCAGCTGCTAGAAATGCTGCCTTATGATCAATCATAAATCACCTAAATCATAAATAAAGTGAGTTATTCTGTAAGTTAATTTATATGTTTTTATAAAAAAATTTTATTAGAAACTTTAAAAACGAAACCTACAATTAAAACCTTATTTACATTTACATTTATTCATACATTTTTAAAGCTCTTAAACATTTCGATGGCTAAAACTTTCCCAAAAACCCAAAATACAGTGAGGATGCACAACTGGAAATACTGAGGAAATTCGTAAGTTGAAATTGTGGGAAGCTTGTGAGTAAAACATTTTGAGAAAAATGTGTTTTGAAGAAGTGTTTTCATAATTTTTTTTGCAATTCAAGATTGCTCATTTCCTGATATGTCAATCATGCTGCGTGAGCCCTGTGGTGACCTATCAGGAGATGCTGTCAAGCATTTCTTGCCAGATACCTGATGTCTGTTTATGGACCACCTCACATAGTCTCAGGGGAAGTCATTTCTCATGCCCTCTTGGTAAACAAAATATGCAATCTAAGCTGATGCTGGGCCACCAAGCAGGTAGGTGAGAGCAGGCCTTTTATTCATGTTTTTTAAAAGCATATCCAAAACAAACATAAATGTTTGTGATAACAATCTCCCATATGGGCTGAACAAAGTGGGCTTTGTTTAAACAGATCTGGAGTCTGACAGTAGTCCTGCTGTATATATCTGGTTATTGATGAATAACTAATTATTTTAAACATAACATTTGACCCACGTTTGACACAATTTTTTTCATAAAATTTGACACATTTTAACGACTCATTTGATCATATAAACGTTAGATCTTTAAAGAAAAGCTTGCTCTAAAAATAAATGAATAGAAAGAAGTAATATGCAAATGCATTTGCACAGAATACATTTGTTTATGGACCGGGAGATGACAATTTCAACCCAATTTTCAAATGTTTTGGATTAGGAAAAAAATTAGGAAAAAGATTCAATGTTTGACACTTTAACGACTGGCCAGCAGAGGGAGCCCAAGTCCCATGACTCTCTGTCTGCTCCCTCTGCTTCCTCGTTGGTGACTTCCTGTTTGCTGGCTATATAACAGCATGCCAGCAAACAGGAAGTCGCAATGTGTTGTATATTGCCTTTTCTTGTTTTGCCTTTAAATGTGTTTGCCTTCATCATGGTTCTTTGTGGTTATTGGTTCTTCGTGGTTTTTGTGGTTTGTGGATTTTGGACTATCTTTTGGATTTTGATGCTTGGACTGTCTTTTGGATTTTGATGCTTGCTGCCTGCCCTGACCCCGGCCTCGTTTTGGATTATTGAGTTTTTTATTGAGTCTCTCAGCAAACACTACTCGTGACAGACATTGTAATGCCATGGTAACTTTAATGGAAATACACACATACAGTCATTCAAAGTCTGGGCATTATGAAGTGAGGTAAGAATAAGTTTGTATGGGCCTGACTATTTTTAAAATCAGCAAGCACTGAGAATAGCTTGTCAGACTAATGGCACTGTTTATACTGCTGTGTATAGATGATTATTTTGTCAAATTGATAAAACAAAAGCTTAAGTGTCATGAACTCACCTGAATCTGCAATGATACTTTAGCAGTAAGTAACCAAGATCTGCTGATTTCTAAAATATTCAAAGACTAAAATATTTCTGAATTAAATATTAAGTATGTCTAAACATTTTATATTACTTTTGGCATGTTTAGCAACCATGTTTATTCATAAAGTAAACATTGTCATGTCTTATAAATGCTAAATGCCAGATTCCTATGAGATTACCTGATCCTGACACAGACAGCCATGAAGGCCAACAGGGGTCGACTCTGTGACATCATTTCCTGTTTTAAGGTTTTCCTGTTACATGACACCAAAATGGCTTCAAAATGGCTCCCTGCATGTTGGTTACAACACAAAAAACCCTGAAAACTATGTTTATTAAAACAAAACCCATGTTCTTGACCCATTACCCATTTCTATACTTTTCTCTTTCCAAATTTTATCCTTTTCTTATCCTACATTAAAATTGCTAAACAATTATGGTGCTAATTACATGATGGTGCAACATCATTCATTTGAATATCTCAGTTTAAATGCGTGGTTTACATTACACAAGTCCATGTAAGCAAATCATTATTACTGGTTCTATTATTTGTCTTCCTCATTTTTTCTGTCAAAGCAAAGAGTGGTGGTTTAACCTGCAGAGAGAAAGACTATTATGACTGATGCATATTTATGTCATGCGTATGCCATGGCTGCGCGACTAAAACAAAGAGAACGCGGAGGAACGGAGATAACGTCAGAAATGGTTTATTCCAAAACTCAATCGAAAACAAAAATGTAGGCACACCATTACATACAAATATTAAGACGATAACTGACCTTAAAAACAGAAACATGAACAACTTAAATAGGGACACAAATCAACAGAACAGGTGAACACAATAACTAAAACACAGGTGAGGAAGATTAACGAAAATGGGAAAAACCAAAACATGGCAAAAACATAAAGTTCAAGGTGGCAGTGTGACATTACCCACCCCCCTCCTAGAAGGCATGGCTTCGTGCCAAAGACAACTGGAAGGGAGGAGCCAGGATGAACCCTCAGGGACCAGGGAGGAGCCGGAGGAAGGAGCCAGGGGAGACCCAGCAGGAAACCAGGATGACGGAACCCAAGAGAGACACTCAGGGACCAGGGAGGAGCCAGAGAAAGGAGCCAGGGGAGACCCAGGATGACGGAACCCTGGCGAGACCCTCAGGGACCAGGGAGGAGCCGGAGGAAGGAGCCAGGGGAGACCCAGCAGGGAACCAGGATGACGGAGACCAGGAGAAACCCCCTCTTGGACCAGGGCGGAGATCTCGGCGGAAGGAGCCAGGGAAGAGCCTGCAGGGAACCAGGATGATGGAGACCAGAAGAAACCCGGCCACAGCCGTAATGGCCACCCCGTAGTTGAAGGAGGTAGCCCTGGA
Source organism: Yasuhikotakia modesta (assembly GCA_036877545.1). Lineage (NCBI taxonomy): Eukaryota > Metazoa > Chordata > Actinopteri > Cypriniformes > Botiidae > Yasuhikotakia > Yasuhikotakia modesta. The sequence continues at coordinate 25,902 of JBAJNP010003027.1, read as the reverse complement.
GGAGGAAGGACTGACAATTCCAGGGGGCAGGCCAACTGAGGCAGAGCTGGTGATGGAGCCCGAGGAGTCGACGGAGAGCCGAAGTGACACAGAGGAGCCGGAGGGCCAAAGGCGGAGCAGGTGGCACCGGCGACCGGGTGGAGACAGGGATCCGGAGGGCTACGGTGGAGCCGGTGCGCCCGAGGATGGAGGAGGAGCCGGAGGGAAGGAGGAGCCTGATGGAGCAGGAGGGATGGAGAGACAAGGTGTAGCCAGAGGAGTGGAATCCAGAGGCGGAGGATGGTCGACGATGGACCCAGGCAGAGCCGGAGGAACAAGGAAGCCCGGAGGAGCTAGGGGACAGACGGGACCGGGCGGAGACGAGAGAGCTAGGGGACATGGCAGAGCCGCAGGGTCGGAGGGCCGAGGTGGAGTCCAGGTTGCTGAGGTTGGAGGAGGCAAGGAGGGACCCAGACCCAACACCACTGCTGAGTGACACCAGCACCCACTCGAGGAACTCCTGTAGCGTCCCCTGAGGACCATTCCCGGACAATGGTGCGTCGTCCAGGAGGTTGGAAATTTCCGCCAGCATCAGAAATCTGGCGGTATGGACCTCGAGGGGATGCTCCTCCTGCTTTCGTATGAGGATCAGGAAAGTTGGGTCTAACCACGGCATATTCGTTTCAACACCGTGGAACAAAACAAAAACGAAACTAAAAAAAGCGGTTTAAATATGCTCTTACTGTTGTGGTCGGTTATTCTGTCACGGGTGGCTCTGCGACTAAAACAAAGAGAACGTGGAGGAACGGAGATAACGTCAGAAACAGTTTATTCCAAAACTCAATCGAAAACAAAAATGTAGACATACCGTTACATACAAATGTTAAGACGATACAACGACGATAACCGACCTTGAAAACAGAAACATGAACAACTTAAATGGGGACACAAATCAACAGAACAGGTGAACACAATAACTAAAACACAGGTAAGGAAGATTAACGAAAATGGGAAACAATGGGAGAAACCAAAACATGGGCAAAACCATAAAGTTCAAGGGGGGAGTGTGACAATTGATATACATATATACATATTATATATAAAGTAATTAAAGAAAGTATTGGCACCCATGGCATTTTTCCAGAAAATACCCAATTTTTCCCAGAAATTGTTAAATTTACAAATGTTTTTGGTATACATGTTTACTATTTGTAAAAAAAAATTGACATATAATGTATATCAGCTGATGATTGATTTCATGTACAGTAGAGGTACACAGATGTTCATAACTTGTATTTCATTTTGCTGCCTTTTCCTTTGTTTTATATACGTTACATTGTGTTTGAAGGAGTCTCACTCTCATCTTTCCACAAACACAATATGTATTATTTAATACATTACATAACAGAGCTGACAAACTGTTTGCAGTACTTTTCAGAGTTACAAGCCTCTCTCAACAATACATCAATGATGTGAATAAGCAATGGTATTTACTGCCAATCAAAAGCCAATGTTGAATTGGTTTGCATTGCGGATGTAAAATATTAATATGGGTTAGCCCTGTGAGATGCAGAGGCATAGACAGGGGCACACGCAAGCACCAGAAGCAAGGCCACATTTGACAAGCCAAACAAGCCACCATAAATAAATGATGAGTCGAAAGGTTTGGAGAGGTTTCTAAACATTAAATAAACAGCATATGCATCAGTGCACCTCAAGTTTTTGGCTTTCCAAAGCAACATGTTTCCAACATAATGAAAGTTGGTCAAATTTAACCTGTTCTGCAGTAAGCAAGAAGCAATGGCTTGCTTTGTATGCGGCTTGAATGTCACATGTGAAATAATTTTTAAATTGTGATTTTAAAATTGTGCAATTTTAACATGCAATGCGATGCAATGCAAGGTGAGAGACTGCCGTGCTAGAGGCATACAAACTCTGAAACATTCAATAATCTGATATTTAAAATAGCGCTAATAGAAATAGCGTTCTTTTAATGCCACCCATTTTTCCTAAAGGAAAGAGTAGTGTGCGTGTATGTGTGTGGATCACATGTCTGCAAATTGATGTGAAGCTCAGACTGACAGACATAGAAGTTAGTCCCAGGTCTGAAGGATACACACTATATTTTACTGCAACTGTGAGGAAAGCAGCTTTTGCTGGGGATAGAACGGTGTGTGTGTGTGCCCATAATTTTATCCTGCTGAAAGTTCAGTTAAATAGGTAGCAGCTGCTCAGATGTTTTGCATATTAGCTGGATGATAGCGATCTATTACCCCTCTATCAGAGGTTGATGACTGGAGTGGTGGGTTTGGTACAGCTGTGGGGGACTGATGTGCTGCTTTAGGAGACAAGGAGCAATGATTTTGGGGGGAACCTGCTAGACTCTAGAAGAATGTCACATGAACAGGAAAGCCACATGGTTTAGAGGCCTAAGGAAAAACTAGAGATTCTTAGTAATTTTTGTGTCGGTTTTGTGGTAGAAAACATCTCAGGTAACATATGGAAGTCAGTTCCCTTAGACACTGTGTCAAGTTTGTTGACGCCATGGGGAATGTCTCTGGTGTGTGAGCTTGTGTAAAATAATGCCTGTTTATAGGCACACCTATTTATATTGCCCCAAGTCAAGTGATGTAACAATGCATGCAACAGAGACTTTAAAAGGTGCTTGCATTCAATGTCATTCAACTCTGTTCTCTAAAAGAAAACATGCAAACCCATATAGGTGTAGCAACAAGACATTTTGTCCCCGTCTTAGGGAACCAAATTACAAACATAACCTTAAATGTTTCTTAAATTATTAAAGAAACTTTGTGTCAAGTGTGATGATGCTATGGAGAATGAGTATGCCCACTACACCACACCAAATGAAGAGCCTGTCTAGGGCCATTTAAACTGCACAGATAATATAGAGAGACAGGTCAACTCGGTAGGTCATGACACCCAGGAGCCCATATCTAGACTGTGAAACCTGATGAATGTGGAAGACCAACCTACTGCAGCACTCAGAGACTCCCGAGATACCCCTAGACAGAGCAAGTAGAGTCAGCCCTGACCCCCAGAGGCCAGGCCATGGCACACACCACATTAGGAAGGATAATAGTGTCAGTAATCTAATGAGCAAGATTACCTTTATTGCTGCCCCCAAAGCAAACAAAAGGTGGAAAGGTTTATTCTGTTGGCTGGAGAAGTGGAAATTCTCTAAGCTTTAACATGAGTAAGTAAAACCTTTTATGCTCTATTGCATCATGAGGTAGAAGGAAGAAAGTCTGAAGTATGACCGGCAGAAGGTACTTTAAGAATATAATCATGTCTAGGATACAATATCACAAGAGCAATATCTAGGCAGGAGGAGGCAACAGAAAGAGAGACTAGAATCTATGAAATGGTACCCCTCAGGGACCAGTCCCATAGTTTCCAAAATTTTAGGGCAAGTGAAAGAGTGTCCCTTGCACTTAAGATAAGATCACCATGCAAAGAAAAATCCAAATGGGTGACTTCTCAAGTAGAACCAGATTCTCGAGCTGGCTAGAACAGAGCCATTTGCAAGAGAACCCTATCTTGTTAAACTTTGGATAGGACTGCTGGCAGCAGAGCTATTTTGAAAATGCATATAGATGGAGCCTCAGCCATACCTCTACTTTGGCATCCAGCCATAATAGACCTGGAGGTGCAAAGATGAACCAGAGGAGAAAGTGGGTTAACTTATCGGAGGCCACAGCTCAAAGAGTCATTCATGGCTCAACAGGGCTCAAGGGCATACAGCAGCAGAAAACCAGTGTTGCTGGTTGGATTCCCTTGCAAAGGCAGCAGACACAACACTAAATACTGAAGAGAGAGGCTACACAATTCAGTTTATCTTTTGCTTCCCTTGTTTTGCTGACATTCTCCACAATGTGGTATTCCCTTGAGTCTGCTTATCATGAGGCCATTCCTGTTCTGGCTCATAAGCAAGGGTTTCCAGGTTGTATGGAATAGTTAATTACTTCCTGCTTCCTTTAAGACTATCTGCCACAGGTTATTGAGAAGGCTTAAGAAGGCTTAAAAATCACAAAATATTGTTGATACTGACCTAAAGTGAATCAGATGTTTTTGTAGTTGTCCTCAAAAGCACTAAACTCAGGTCATACAGTGAACTAAGAGAAAGATTATTGCTTTTAAATAGAATACTGAATAATGTATACTCCACTTTATTCAACAATAAAGACTATTCAACAAAAAAGTGTACTTGCAATCGTACCAAAACTGCATTTGGGTGCTCCATAAAATACAAGGTTTGCATTTACAGTTATTATTCGTATAATAACTGTAATACAGGAGTATTTGTAATACAGTGGATACATCTGCATCACATAGTGCTTATGTATGTGTGAGTGGAGATGATTGAGGGCATCTTTGGGATGAAGTTCTGGATGTTCAAGATATGCTTGTGAAAGAATGGGGTCATAATGTCTTCCGTGAGGAAATCTTTTGACCAGTCATGGGCTTTTGGGAGTACCTGACAGTTTTGCAGGGATGTATGAACTAGTTATCTAGTTATGTAAACACAAAAGAATAAAACAGTAGTTAATTCTAAACAATGTACAACGAGTCACTGTTCTCTATTAATACATTACAAAGAACTCTCAGCTACTTGTTCAAATACATACATATGTATACTTGTTTACATAATAAAATTGCATAGCGATATGGCCAAGTTTTCTGGGCTAAATGCAGTTTTGTCAAGTGAGTCAATTCTTATGAATGTCACATGCTCTGGTAATCAGACCCGTAGGAGATATAACCTTCTTTTCAGTCAGGCAAAACATGCATGCACTGCCTAAATGAAAGACAGGTCTTTGAAAAAAGCATTTAAATGCAATCATTAAATAATAATGTTATGACACAAACCCATGCATAATAGGTGTATTTTTGGTAATAAGACAGTTGATGAAAAAGTGAAAGGCCCTGACACAACTGAAGTCCCAGCAGACAGTCTACAACAGGTACTGATCTTCTTTTTGTCTGTCTGTTTAACAAAGCAATGTCTCTGTATTGACTGAGACCTAAGGGAGCAGTTAAGTTTCATCCCATAAGTTTCATCCCATACAAACATTTGAGAGGGGGTCATTTTCCATACTTTCTCAGTACCCCAGTATATGCCAACAAGTGCTTTCTTGGGGTCCTACCCTTTAAAAACCTGACCTTAGCATGTCATGAAAGGTCAAATTACTCAGGTCTTATCTATGATATTTCCTGTGTTGTTATTCTTAACACATGACAACAAAATGGCTTCCCTTATTCTGGGAGCACAACACTAACATTTTGTTTAGGAATATTTAAAAAAAAAAGAAGTGATTAAGAAACCTCAAGGCCTCAATTTGTTTTTATTCATTTAAAAAGCAATCGGCACTATAAACTTTTAAATCAGTGTCACTATCAGTGGCATTGCAGTGTAAATAATCATTTAGACATTCTCTCTTTCTATCACCTCTCTTTTCCTCCTCTTTTCTCCCCTTTCTCCTCTCTCTACTGTCTCTAAATAAAAAAAAGAGTAGGGTGGGACAACAGCACTTGTTTACTTACGCTATACTAGTCTAGGGAAAATGGTACCATGCTTATAAGATTGTTGTTGTTCTTTTTCATTTGGTGCACTGTTTCTATTGTTTCTTCATTTGTACGTCGCTTTGGATAAAAGCGTCTGCTAAATGCATAAATGTAAATGTAACACATTCTAAACATTCTGTCTCAGGAATGTTAGGAAATTTTTATTATTTGTATTTTCTCATGAATTGATGAACACTGGTAATTTCATTTTAGGATTTCCTCTCCATATCTATAAACTGTCACACAAAACCATTTGACAATTAGGGCTGGTTTTTATATTTGGAATAAAGACCTTATTTATTCAGCGTAAGCCAAACGAGAAAAGCAAATGATGCAAGCATTTCAACCACAAACAGACATGTTAAGTCGTTTTTTAGATGTGACATGCCACAGTAGCTAACCTTTGTATTGATGTAATCCAGAAAGCAGAGCTAGTTCAGTGTTTATTTAGCTGTCTTTGAAAGCAGTCTAATTTCATGTTGCACATTTCAAGGATTCCGGGTAATGGCAAGAATGGCAAGAAACCAAAAATTGTGGTTTGTTAGGTTAGGCAGCATGTCAAGTTATATGTCATTATATAAATAGCATAGTTGAAGGTTAAGCATCATATTTTCAATGTAAAAATACTTTCTCCTACCCAAGCTTAATATGAAAAGACAACTATAAATAAGCCAGTTTTATGTTGATTTTCCTAGAAAACCATCTTAAGTTTATTGACAGTCTGAACAAAACAAATACTACAGCAGCAGAAATGGTCAGTTCCATATTAATTGGATAGTTTCAGAACTTTATCCATAACTGGTTTTGCTTAACCTGCTCCAAGTAGGATGTAGACCAGTGACCAAGTCAGCATGGGGTTTAGGCACACTAACAAAAAAATCTAAAGGCCACTGCATTTAGTGTAATATTGGGAAGTGAGGTTTACACATCACACAACTCATACCTGCTGCCATACATTATAATAGTGACAGTTTAAGCAACATGACAATTTGTCATTTATGAAATAACAATTAAATATTTAATAAACTGATAATATTTTGTTATGGGTATTGCCTTAATACCCTTAAAGGAATAAAGCTTCTGAAATAAAGTTCAGAATTCATTTCTATCCATAGACAAATTGTAAATCACAAAAAATGTGATACTTAAAATACAGCAAGTGTCACCTCATTTAGGTGTATACCTAACTGTTTAAAATCATTATGACAATGTCTTGTAAGCAATGCTAAACTATGTACTGTAAAGGTAAATGCCTTTTACCTGATCTTATAGGAACATATAGGCCTACTCCAGTGAAGCGTGGAAGCAAAATTAGACTTGAGAGCTTTCACCACCAAGACCAATTCATATACTTGGCTCTGTTTAGCACCCTGGCACGCTGTTGATTTAGCTGTGCTTATATCTCTGGTATTCATGCTGGCCTCCATTTTAGAATAACAAATTGACAGGAACACGCGTCTGGAGGTCTGAACACATGGAAACTCTTTTCCCCTTACAGGCACATAATGTGACATACTAATATGATTTCTATCAGGAGTATTATTGGCCTTATAAGTTAAATAGTGGAATTTTGGTAATTGTGATAGTAATCATGTTTCTCATGCATTGGGGCCCAAAAGAGACCTTAAAGATTTTCTTTTCTTTTTACATTTTGACCTGGAAAAAAACTGAAAGCTTAGGATTTATGAATACAATTGTATAATTTATAACTAATAATAATTATTATTTCGATTGATGACACATATTTAATTTCTGCAATACCTTTAGATTATTTTAGATTATTTTACCTTTAGATTATTATATTTAGATTATATAAGCAAATTTATCAATGTTAACTCTTGTGCAAAAAACATTGGACTTTTACTGAAGCACATAAGATGCTCCTGGAACAAAGGACAAATTTGTGGAGTCTACATAGCTTGGGTGCATTTTGTCATTTAAAGTTGCATTTTGTCATTACACCATGTTTCCTGGACAGTCCAGCAGATGACACAGATTTTGACATATGCTAGGCTTTTGTAAAAATTACAAATTATACTTCCTTAGAGTATTAGAGTATTGGAGGACTACTCAAGAACAGTCAGTTTGACAAACAGGTCATGTGAACAACAGGTCATTTTTGACAAAAGTACACTTTTTTCTGTAGTAAGTAGAACCAACGTCAATTTATTTCCTTTTCTCTTTACTGCAGTACAAGCAGCAAAGTTGCATTAAAAAGACAATTTCAAAGTACCCATTTTTGTCTATTTATGTACATCTTTTAACTTACCTTTTAACTGAAAACAAAATGGTACATAATTGAACCCCACCACATGTTCTCAGAACATCTTTGGGCTTTGTTATTTAATGAAACAGATTTGTGTTACAGTTATTGTGGTTGTCTCTTGTTCTTTGTGTGTTGTGTATAATCCTAGAAGTGGAGTCAGTCCCATTTGACGCTGCCAATCAGCACAGTTTCAGCCCACACTTTCTGTAAACAAATAGCACTCGCTTGTAGGGGATTGTGGGAGGAAATGCTGATGCACAGAGCTTGCGGCCTAAAGCAGCAGACAAGTTACGAGGTGTAACAAATCTTCCCGCACATCTGTTCCAACGCTGCACCACAGGGTCTTGAACGGGTGTCGAGAAACCGCTCACTCGTATTTCATCATTAGCTCTCAATTTGCTCAGTGACATGCTCCAAAAAGAGGGGAGGAGGGGTAGAGAGAGCGAATGCTGGGGTCAGAGCTGCATGATCCGTGATAGCAGGAGCGAGTGACTGTTCATCCGTGATGGGTCCCAAGGAGACACAGACACAAAGCAAAGAGAGAAAGTGAAGTAAAATGAGAAGAAAGATGAGGAGATGATATTGGATGGATGGACACCTGGCTGGTTCTCTGATTCACAGAGTGAGCTGTACCGATGTATTTCTCCTGACACTAAAGTTTGGTTCTGTAGCTGCGCTGCAGTGGTCTGGCGTGAAAAAAGTGCTTTATCAAACCGCAAGATTTTTACTCCAAGCCAGCATCCATGTTTCTTTCATCTCTTTATACTTATATCCTACCACTGCTAGGGTGACCAGATGTCCTATTAAAATTACAGCCCAGTGGAGTTACAGTTGGGATGCCATTTGTCACAATAATTAGTCATAGCTTTAGTTTTGATGCTGGGGTGCAACAATCTTTTTAACTATAAGATAAATAACCATACTTTTGAGCAACAATTGAAAAAATCTTTAGCAGACTTCAGGTCAGCAAAACTTTATTTAATAAAAAAAGTGTAACCCATTGTAGTGTGTCCAGATAAGATAGGGGATTTATAATTATATGTTCTGTTGTTTCAATATTGCTAAAATAAAACAAAACAAAACAAGAGTGTCAGTTAATTAGGATTATTTGCATTTAAGTGCTAACAATGTTTTAACATGATTGAATTAGTAAACTACCATGTCTATATATGGCTTTCTGACTGATATTCCACAGGCTGTCTAGATGTGATGTAACACATCTTACATCTGCAGCACAAACTGTGTGGTGTATTCATTTTGGTGCCCATATTAACATGGTGCAGCATTAACCTGCACAGCTAGTAGTTACCAAGCCAAGCATATTTGTAATGTGAGTTGCTGCACACAAAACCAAATTAATATATGAATAAGGCAACATACATCTCAAATAACATTTTTTTATATTTATGAACTGTAACCTTGAAAACAGTTTTAGAGACATTTTTCTAACCTAAATAGGTACTTTCCTTTAAAGGACTTTGGCTCAATTCTGCTGAAAATATGGTAGAAATGAAGTGCAAAATATGATTTTAGAAAGCAACGTAAAGTAGCAGAATAAAACAATTACACAACATCAGAAGAAAGACATCTGTTGGGCTTCATACACAAAACTTTTGGTTAAAACTTAACTATAATTTGAAACTAATAGTTTAATAATAGCTGAAATAATAACCTTTCACATACAGTCATTATTTATTAAAAAAACACAAAATTAACACATCACTGCTAGCAATGTGGAAGCTCAACGCTCACCTGCTGTTAGGCCATGTGTCAACCAAAACATTTTTCCTGAGGCTTTTCGTTACAGGAGCACTGTATATTTAAAAACAGCAGCAGTATAATAGGGGGCTGAATGTTGATTCCACAATGTGGGCTGGGCAATTTTACTGGTCACCAAGAGCTGAAATATATATCTTTAGTGAAATGCAGTACCGTCAGGTTTTACCTAGCTGTCCAATCACAGTGGAGGAGGGGTGGGACAAATACCACACCAACCAACTGTTATATTTTGTTATTATACAGTTATTATTGCTGGTTTCCAGTTGTCTGTACCAGATGACATCCTTGTAGTACCACAATTTTCTTACACAATTACAGTAATTATTGTTTAAAAGTTGTACAATTGTTTAATAAAAATCCAGTGGCAGGAATAAACTCTTTCTTGCTATTATAACTTGCTTTGGTATTGTGTTTTTATAAAGTGACATTTAAATTGTCAGCACTGTCTACAACTTTGTATGCAAACAACATTCAAAAATAACTCCTTTATGTCCTATAAGGAAAAAGATGACAAGAAAACCCAGCCACATTCTGCTTGGAGGAAAAACTGTTTGCTTTTTCTTGTGGAGTTCAATTTGTCTTTTTCTTGTGGAGTTCAACACCAAATTATTGGTGTTATTTCCATGTGCAAATAAAAATAACGGAAAGAAACCACAGTGAATTCTGTACACAATAGCTTTAATTCATGCTTAATTAAAATGAATAGTACAACAGGGTCTTTCCAGAATTAATTCTACAAACTGTGAGAAAGGCCTCGTTTAATAGGATATTATATTTAAGAAACTGTAAACAGTCCAAGTTTCTAAGTAGTTGTGTTGCATTATTTATTGATTTTCCAATGTACAGACACACATTTTGCCTGTCACACAAAAATTTGCCTGTCAAGACAAAAATAATATTTCCAGTTTTTAAAAGATTTGAAAAAATATCAATGGTTAACAACACACATGCCTGTGCGTGCACATTCACTTTTAGAAACCTGGACACTGGATATCAATTCACATCCATGTACATGAATCAGACAACAAAAGTTGTAAAATCATTAGGTGAGCTGGAAAGGTATTGCAAAAACCTTGAGGGCAAGTGGCAGACTAAAAACACACTGACAGAAAGTTATCCATATTTATGAATGATGTTAAAGTGGCCCCTGAGCAGTCCGTGGGTGTATGCACACATTTGTATCCAAGGGCACAAGACATATTAGTAGTGCTGGGCCCCTGAAGAGTCATGAAATGGAGTGTGTAGTGGTTAAACAGCCCCTAAAAGAGGAACATGTACAAACCCATGAATATTTACAAACCAATTAAAGGCCAAAGGCAGATATTAGTTTTTTTGCATGTGCCATCTACTCAATCTGAAATGACAAACGTTGGACATGTTTTTGCAGCATGTACAAATACCAAGACTTGTAATGAGATTGACATCATCTATCTGTCAATCAAATATATTTATTGAATTTTGAATTTATTGAATTTTCTGTAATATGAAAATCACCTGCCACTGGCTTCTATGTGTTGTGGCCTTGGAAACAGATGGTATATATCAATACAAACATTCAAGCATCATGCGTACCTGTTTATTTTTACTGTCAACATAAACCATGCTGTTCTCAAAACGAGATATTATTTAATAAAATGAATAATTTAGCTCTGTGGTTGTCCTTGAAATTGCCTGGTCAAATGTTTGGTATGTGGTATGTGCATTAAAATTGTAGACTAAACTGTTTCTTGCTGCTGTTGATTTAATATATATGCTGGTTATATAAAGCGCAAATTTTAAACAAAGTTTGTCTGGCATTATGCCACATGTCTCATAACTTACCCAGTGCTAATATACAAAGTACTTTATACGGTTTGTTATGCAATTTGTCCTAAAAGTGTCCCATTACATTGCAATCATTAATCAAATCAAGTCATAATAAGTCAAATGTTTTGCTCAGAGATAATTAAGTACACATTTCAATAATTGGTTGAGTGTGCTTTTAAAAATAGCTTTCTAGGATAAGTGTGAATGGCATTAGACAGGGTCAGCTATGCCAAAAGCCAAAGCTAGAGACTGGATATATTAGCGTGTCTTGAAACAAGGTAATTTGACTTAGGCCAGTAGGTAAAAACATCCATTAGCATCTGCACAGCGACATAGAATAAGCCAACTTTGCTACAATTTAGCAACACCCTGGCAACCACCTATCAATCTCTTAGCAACCATGTGGAACTACAAAGCAACACACCACTCAGAGGACCTTCATAGTTATAAGCATAGTAAAGAAAGAAATGCATACACAGTACATATACCTATACATACCACAATTTTGATATTCAACATTTATGGCATTGCTGTTTGTTACTGATAAAATCTCATTCATATTGCATTGTTACACTTTGTCTAATAATGTTTTGTTTTTAATAGAAATTCAATCTTTCTGGTCTCTAGGCACCAACTGTTACTCTTGAATTTAGTTTACAGGTTTGACAGATGTTTTAGCTATCAGATAACTCTGCCTTCCGTGTGAAGGGCAGTGAGGCCTGAGAAAGAGGGTCTGACTCTAAATACATCTAACCCACATCTTTCTTTACTACTTTGAACAATTTTATAAAAGCTGACTTTTTTTGTTAACTCTGGGTTTTCAGAGACCCCTTTTCTCAACCCAAATATGATAAAAGAACAATAATAAAATCCCTCTTATTTTGGGTATGCTTTTTTTATCTAGTCGCAGTGCAGATCATTGCATTGGAAAATTATTTTATTTCAGAATATGTATAAATATTTTTATGTGGGTTGTATACAAATATTGACTATTGGGAATCATGAGATCATAAATATACTGTAAATAGTTGAGTGTTTTTCACAGAAAATGTTTGAAGTAATTAAGTTAAAGTAAATATCAACCTGATATAATATAAAGTGTTTCAAAGCTTTTAAATGGTTCTGGGAACCTCAGACTTGAAACAGAACATGAGGCTTAATAGTTATTCCTTCAAAATCCAAACATTTATTTTTGCCATCTGTGTTAACAGGTTCTGTGATTTGTGTGATTACTAGACACACGTGGTGAGAACAGAGAATTTGCATTAGCCTGTGATATAGCCTACATAAAGCCTGCATATTTTTCTCTTGGTTTGTATAGATGTATTTTTTTTCTCACTATATTTGGTATGGGATAAATTAAGTGTTTTTTTCTAACAACCCTATTAATTAATTTCATTTTAAATTCCTTTTCCTATTCAGACGGTGTTAAAGAAAACCTCACAAGAAACATAAGAACCAATTATAAGAATAAGAACCACCATGTTGACTGCCATTGACATGTAACATATGTACAGGTTCAAAAATGTCTTGCACATTAGTGACATGGCTCTCTTTATGGTGCTTGTTTTGTCCAGGAGTATCCTTTTTTATTTTTTAAAAAGCAGTTGTGTTTGTGTGTGTGCTGTTCCTTTTAAAAAAATGTGTGTTCTTTGCAAATGCATAATAGAAAGAGGCATATATTTGGACATTGGATGTGCTTACTACAGACATTTTTTGGTACTGGTCTGATGGATAACTAGAATCATGTGTTAGTAGGTACTGTCTGCAGTTTCTACAAACAACCAAACATGACCCTTAACGACCACCTTGGCATCACGGATACCAGGTGTTCATGCTTGTGTAAATCTCCCAAATAGTCTGCTGGAGGAATATGGATCTTAATAAGTCCCTCTAGGAGCTGTCCAGACTGAAGGCCTGGGAAAAGGCAGGTCTGCACGATCAAATTACCGCCATGTGCTCAATTTATTCAACCCAAAAAATGTACAAGCCGCAAGTGCAAACCTTTCCCAAACAGCGTAAATGCACACAATTCTCTTTGCTTATTAAAAGTGTTAGACCCCCAAATTCTCATAATCAAAAGCCATTACTCTGTGTCTGTTTACATCTATTTCAGGCAATCTGTCCCCTTCTTGTTTTTCTTTGTCTTTCATATGGAGGTTACAATTTTGACTCACTCCTGTCATTTTTCACATTTCAGAAAGAAAAAGTTTAAAATGCAGCTGGGAAACACATTTACCCCTAGAACTGAAAGGACATCTCACTTTACAGTTTTCAAAACTGTTTTCAGTTTTTTTCCAAAAACATAAAAATTCCATCATTTTGTTTCTGTTTTCATTTACAATCAATTTTCCAACAGCACATTTTATTGAAACATTCTATCAATATTTTCCATTTTATCATTTGTTATTCACTCTCTCTCTTTCTTTCTCTCCAGTATATACAGTATTTAAAATTCTCTCACAATGATGTCATTATACTTTTAATAGGTGAACTTATTTATAAGTAAACTTAAAAAGTTAATTAAATTTTTATAAGTTTTTTTTAATTATTTGAATGTTGAGTTTTTGTTAAATTAAGGAGTTTTGAAATAATGCATGTATATTGTATATAATGCACATTAGGTGTTATATAAATTAAACTAATTTTGAAAGTTAAAATATTCTTGTTGGACCCTGGATATTCATAGAATATTTGCATGTAAATGTGTAATGCCAAATTATATAAAAATATTCCAATTTAGCTTTAGATAGCACAAGAGGGATTTCACCTGATGAACTTATATGTATTAACACTTGCGGAAACTCATTGGCACTAAACCTTAATCTAGTATTCTGCACCTGCAATTCAAATGATATGAAGCTTATGTGCCTGGGCCTGTTAAATTATTTATAGTAACATTTATTACAACATAGCTTATTTTCAATAAATATCCAACAAGGACCTAAAGGTAAGAACAGTAATGGAGGCCTGCTGCTTAGATTTAAGTAGATTTTGAAGGCTGCTCACCAGAAAATCTCAGCCCTAGGAGAAAAAGCAGAAGTAAAACAAAAAAGAAAAAAAATAGAAAAGAAAAAGGTTAAATATGTGGCTACATAGCCTACTTCATTAAGTATTCAGAACAACATCTTAAATAGAGCATTCAAAAGCAAGACCTTCTAATTAAACATTGTTCACTGCTCACTGGCAGAGACCTCTTGCTTCTAAAGTGCACTTTACTTATTACAGCACGTTTATCTGCCTCCTCTCGCTGTTTTAAAGAGGCTCTCAATCGCCATGCATCACTGACATCCCCAGCAAGAATCACAGCCATCACACCCAATTAATAAGCAGCGACAATCAGTTTTTCAAACTTTAGAACGTCAGTTCAGACCGTTATTAGTGGGTGAAACTGTCCAGTGGCTCCCCCTAGTGTTTAACGGGTACATTTACCGTCAGTGGCATATATAGCTCTGTATTATTACATGTAACATCTATTTTTAAGGATAATGTGCAGGTAGACAACAGGCCCCCATTATGAAGTTCAGAAGTCTTTGATCAGCCTAAAGTGACAATAGCTGGCTGATTGTAAACAATTTTTACATATTGAATTGCTTTACCCAATGAATTTATAAATAGACATACAGTATGTATTTTCAGTTAAATTAATTTTATTGTTGTATGTAAGATACCACATACAATAGCACAAAAATAATAGTCAGCAATATACTACTACATTCGACCACAGATTGTTGACTGTTGACCAATCAGAATTTAAGTATTCAAGAGCGATGTGTAATAAGTAATGATAGCTGCAAGTTAATGGTAGTAATTACATGGGCTTAAGCCGGGAGTTCTGTATCCAAGTGAGCCACGTCTCCACATGGCTGAAGGTTTTGCCAAGCATGCTAACACAAATCCCACAAAATACAGAAATTCAATGACAGTGACTGAGACTGTGGAGAAAGTCAGAATGTACTGATAAAATCCTATCTTTAATCAAATGTTCCTCATCCAACAACCAATAATCAGGTATGACCACAACACTTTGGCAGAAGTTCAAAATGTATTGGCAGCATCCCCTCTACACCACCTTTGAATCCCATCAAAAATATGGCAGAAAAAATACCCTTTTAGCCAAAGAATAAGACAAGCTGCAATTGTATTCTCAATACAATAAAACGTTTTTTTCAAAAGGTTTTTTAAATGTTTTTTAAACTTTGAATTTAACAAAATATGACTATTCCAGTTGAGTTTTCCATCCATGATATTGTCCATGGTTGAGCACCAGAATAACTGGACGAAGTCAAAACTGTCTCTGTCACTACACGCATGTTGGACCATTCAGCAGATGAAAGGGTTAGCAGACAGGTTAGTGTAATGATGGTCTCCATTTTTTCCTTCATTTCCCCAACAGCTGCGCTTGATAAACCTAAGAAAACGTTAACACATGCAAGCTATTTATCGTGTAGCTTCGACAAAGGAAGCTTTTAATATGAGAGTAACCACAGGAGGAAGTCATTTTCAGTGAATGCATGAACCAGGGAGTGTGTATTCTCCTGTAATCTGAGGATGCTTGTGTACTTGCATATGTGCAGTTAATACTGTTTTCCCAATTATTGAACCTCACACGTCTCCCTTGGTCACCAGTGTGCCGTGATGAAGTCGGACAGTGGACTGGCTCAAAATCAGACACTGAATTGGAATTGGAAGGGGAAGTGAAGCAGACAAACATCTTCATTATATTTTGTAGATGGATAAAAAGTTTGATTGTTTATGTAGACTTCATCTTAATTTGCAGCCGTTCAGCTGTAAACAAAGGACAATGAAGTTTCTGCAATATGACATTCAGACTATTACTAACAATATGGTCTAAAGTAGAGAAGATTTGATAAGCTTTTAAAAAGTCACGATAGTAATAAAATGCTTAGGTCAGTGTTAAAAAAACTAAAGTTTTCAGTATTTTATTGCCCCTACCGAACAACAATGTTTGCACCTAAAACTTAACCAATCCATAATATAGTCAAATATACAGTAGGAAAATATCTTGCCTTCACTACATCCTGTTGGGCTTTGTCGAAGAAAACACTGAGCAGAACATGATTAAAGAAAAGAATTCAAAATGAAAAATAATAACAGAGGATTAAAATAGAGTGAGTAAAAATATACATTGGGGAAACACTACGCTCTACAGTAAGAGAGACATGTAATTTTAAACGGAGACTTCCATGCCACTGTAAGCAATTATAGCTCTTAAATAGACAAAATGAAACGAAATGATAAAATACCACCTATGCCTGTCAAAAGTGTCCTGCTGTATTTAAAAGAGCAATATGTTTGGGCACAAATGCATGCAAGTGACCTTGTTTAGATTTTCTGGGCAAGTGCAAATATGACTTAACTATTTCAAATTTCTGTTGAAATGAATGCTTAAGCCAAAATGTTAGCATTTTTTTTATTTAAACATGCAGCATTTACTTGCATTGCATTATACATTTGGAATGAAAGAATAAATGACATTAAGCTTTTGAGAGATTAAAAACTTTTTATTGTGATTAGTGTGTCGTTTGTTGTTGTTTCATTACCAACCTATTTCTGATGTGACGCTGTGCCTATTTATTAAGGAAGTGAATGTACAAAGAGCACCTGCTGAGTCATACAATACACTGAAGTCTGTTTACTTCAGTGGACACAGTCTTGAATAAGTTTGTCATAGATAACGATCATGATCTACAGCACAAGATGCAATGTCACTAAATAGCATCTAATCCGTTCACATGTTCTTTGAAAGATATGTCAGATAAACCACAGCTGCGCTTGAAAATGATGCCATAACAAGGTTAGAAGAAGATGACAGATGTCCCAGAGTGACACATGATTCAGAGCAGACTCAGGCCTCTGTGTCAGATCACTGTGATAAAGCTTCTGTGATGAATCGCCTGTCAGCCTGAAGTCAGGGCATAGACTTTTTCTTTTATCAAGAACCTGAAGTTGTCATTGTAATTATAGGGAGAGTGGCATGGTGTATGCCTGTTTTATAATTACCAATGAAACTTTTTATATCGGGTGACAGTCCTGCGCTTATCCGAGTCAAGTGTATTGTTGTTTGTCACAGATGTCATCTTAACACAAAAATATAATTTTTGCTTGTGTTTCAGTTACAATAACAGAAAGTTTGTTTAAACAACAATGTTTTAAATACTGTATAAGTAAATAGTCTTAAGGCTGCAATCAGTAAGTTTTTGGTTAAAAATGAACTTATTAAACAAGTACTTAACAGATCAGTGTTCAAAACAGTCACATTAGCCTGATTGACAATGATCCATTTTTAGTGATTTATAATTTGAGCTTTCAAAGCCAACTTTGCACAAAATGTCAGTTTAACTGTCACTTAAGTAAACAGAAAGAATAAAAGTATATTCTGTGTGGGTGCTGACAATAATGGAACATTTATAACTTGTGGTTTAAACAGTTGCCTAGAAGAAGTTGCTTAAACTCATCTATGTTAAGAAAAAAAAGTGCATAATCCTTTGGTACAGAAGACTGCAGTTCCAGGTAACTTGTGACAACATGCAGCCTAAGAAGATGTGTGCTGTCTTTGGGCCTAAGATGTTTGTGTTAGGAAATAAAACTCATTCACCCATATCTATAAAACTGGATATTAAATGATAAAAATGATATTAACTTGCATGATTAATTATGATTAATTCTCTAACTGTTCTACCTGCAGTCTGGTTTTAATCCCATTAAAAAACCTGCCCTGCAGGCACTATTTAAATCACTGAGTTATATTATAATTAGCTTTTAATGTGTTCAAAAAAATCCTGTTGATCCAGTTCATATCAACAAATAAACATATGCTTGTCATCTTCTTGGCACCACACATTTCAGCAACAGCATGTTTTGTAGTTATTTAGCTGAATAAGTGCACGACGATGCAAGAAAGGTGTGAGTGACATGTTTGCTTTAGTCTACAATTAGTCTTGCCAAACCCACAACATGGATCTCTACTAATGTTGGTGTGGTGATTGACTCCTACATGTTCCACCTGCAGCGTCAACGTAGGCAAACAGCTAGACCAGACAAAGCAACTTTACAAAATAGGATTACAAAACTATGCCCACATATCTGAGTGCAAACCTTGCCATGTGCTCATACTCATTTGTGGGTGTGAACTTCTTAAACTAATATGATTTAAAAAAGCTCTGACGCTCCCCACCACCCCAATGGGAATAAGTCATATAGACAACAGATAGAATTTTCACATGGATTTTTCACCTAAGCTAACAATATCCTCAAAATTTGCATTTAGCATTGTTATTTTGACTTTATCAGAAGAAACCTCCATCCAACAGTAAACAAATCACTGGTCATATTGTAAAAAACAGTCTGGAGAGCTAAGACATGTTGTAATTATCAAATGTCAAATTAAACGTTGTATACTACAGAATAAATAAATAAATAAGTGTTGTAACTACAGAATGGCATCAAGAATGTTATTTTACATGCTAATCAGATAAATCTCATCATTAAAAGATAACAAATATACAGTTTAATTAAAAAATGCAAAAACAGTTCCATGGCCAGCGGGAATTATTGACAGATGTGATCAAATTTTAAATTTAGATTCTTGACAAACAGAAGTTTACACATCTCAAACTGGCAAAATCTTGACTGCTCATAGTAAGAATTCCAAACACGTGTAGCTGATCATTTTAAGATTGTTATTGCCAGCAGGTGATTAATAATACACAAAAACAAACCGTGCCCCCTCCCTAACTTATGCTCATCCTCCCTTCTCAGGGGAGATTATTCGATTGAATATATTGATTTGCTTGAGGCCAGCTAGCAGCCTGCCACAGGGACTCAAAATAAACCTTCACATGCAATGAAGAGAGTGGCTAGCAAAGCATCTTAAACAGAAAACCAACTCGATCAGCCTGTTGGGACTTAAACAAAACCTTGTCTTTTACAAGACAAATATAACTCTTGTCAGAAGTGTGAACAAGGTAGCCTCAAATCAATGTCAACGTCACAAACATTCAAATCCTATGTTCCAGTTTAAATAAAGGCCTTATTCGTGATAGCAAATGAACCTGTGTTAGTCAATGTTGTGGTTTGCCTTATATGCTTTCTTAAAATTCTGTCAGTTTTTTTCACTGTGAATAAGTTGATGAATTCAATACACACTAGCACAACGACCAGACTTTGCAGTGTGGTGAAATACTTCCTCCTTGTGGACATATGTAGATATGCTGATCTTAAAGAGATCACTTTTCTTCAGATCTTTAAAAAATGAGGAGCAGGGCAATAAAGTTCCATTTTTGACTAGAGGAATAACTCCATAATGACATTGCATTAATAATTTTTACTAATGTTTGCTCTTAACTATTTAATTATTATTATTATTACTGATTCCTATTTGTATATTTTCAACAGAAGACAGTGTCATATGACCAGTCAAGCTTTTCTTTCCTGGCTGTGAAAAAAAGGATACATTTTAAACTCACAGAAAATTTTATAAAAACCATTATCCCATACCAGACAACCCATCGACACTAATGAATGTTGAGATAAAACTTCCTCAGCACTGCCCAGTGTTAAATGCTCTTTGACTTTTAAGTGGTGATGCCCTGGAGAGTAAATGTGAGGCACCATCATATTTTCATGTGTGTCTCTGTGCCAAGTATTTCAAGGCTTGTTGAGTTAAGTCGCAGACCACAAGAGCAAATAGGCATCCGTTCATGCCCCTCTGGCATGCAAACACTTTGCACAGAAGTCCATGCAGACATGCCTGTGATTTACACAGAGGAGATGTGTAAAGGCCGTCAAGTTGTTCTGGGAAACCTGACTTAATATCTCACATCTGCTGAAACGTTGCACCACGGGTGGGTATTTTTTTCCTACTGGAGTTTCTGCATGGGTTCCAGCAGGGAATCATAGGAAACCTGAGAAAGCTTGTTGCGCTATATGGCAGACCCTAGTGGCTAAATTCAGATTGATGGCTCACTGGGATTGGCTGAGCCGTGAAGTTGGCAATCAAGGATTGGGGGGAGGGTCCTTCGGAAGCCTGGCTTAATATAGTTAGCAGATACTTCTTCTTGGCCACATCTTTGAGTTATATCAACAGCTCTCACCCTCCCTGATGAGACTCTAAATACACACACACACACAAAGTAGTCATTCTGTTTATGCAGGTCCTTTTCAGCTCTATATATTTTAGCAAATATGTATTTCATTTGGAATTTTAGGCATATTTCTATAAAAGAGAATACCGGATGTTCAGATGTGTGCTCTAGTCACACACAATTTTATTCAATATAACTTATTTATACACTGCAAAACAAACACCTAATTTAACAAACAAGTAGCAAGAAATTAGTAGACTTTAGGAGATGGCAAAAAAAGGCAACATACTTTTAAAGTAGTGAAATATATGGGCCTGTGTTATTACTGTTTACTATGGTAATCATATAATAAATAAAAATACTACTACTAATGTTATAGCCATTTATGAAACCTTTTTTGTTGTTGTTGTTGTTATGTTATATGGTTATGAAAAGGTTTTGGATACATTATTGTTTATTCGTTTATTATAATCATAATAATTAATAATAATTTTGCGATGGAAAGAAAGAGTGCATTAATCCAGCCAGGCTCTGCATGGTCTTGCGGCTATTGGAAATTGGAACATAAAATGGGCACTACAAGTAAAAAAACAATCTAAGGATTAATGGATTTCGTTACTGGGATTTTGAAATAATGCAACTTTCAAGTTTGTAAGATGGATTCGACAATAACCGTGAGTAACAAGGAGTTTAAGTAACTTCGGGCCGCCGCGCTCGCAAAAGTTTGGCCTGTTTTGAAAAGGTGTGAATGGAGTTTTAAGTTTTGCTGGATAACGATTGCTCTATGAGCTATAAGAATAAAACGTAAAGATGCAGGAACAAGAAGTGGATGACGAGGAAATCATTGAAAAAGAAAAGAAGTTGTTTAAATTAATCAGAACTCGTAAAGGAAAGCTGGCCGTTCTAACGCGAAAGCGCAACGAAATAAATGCTTTGATTGAAGCCGGTGATACTGAAGATGAGGTTAACCCACAGATTGCTGATTTTTATCGCTATTTGAAGGAATTTGAGAAATTGCAGGAAATAGTTCAATCCTTATTGCCAGATAAGGTGTTGAGATGTGGCTGAAAGCTGATGAAGTTGAAATCGATGAATGCGTAGATGAAGGTGATCAATTGCAAGGTGCTGGTGTTGAGTCTGTGTCGCCACATGACAGCATTTCTCAGGCCGCATCAAAGCCTATGAGCCGAGCCTCTAGTCGGGGCAGCAAGGCATCCGACGCGCTTTCCGAAGCGCGAGCTCAACACGCCGTGTTAGTTGCGCGATCTCAGTCTGTGGATAAGCAACTTGAGCTTGATATGGAAGAATTCAAATAGCTCCAAACTCCAAACTCAAATAGCTGAAGCCGAAGCTAGAGTTAAAGCTCTTTCTGTAAGTGAACTTCTGTCAACCATCCAACAGTCCTACACATACGAACCAGGGAAAATCAGAATCAAACAAAGTGTCAGATGGAGAAAGGAGCTGCAAGTCCCGATTAAGTTCTCTCACTGGTAGTGGCAACCGGTAATGATACTGGGGCCGGAAGGAAGGAGTGTGCCCTGCCAATCGTGCCTGTCAAAGTGAAACTGGAGAAAGGAACATTGTGCATTATAACCTATGCCTTCTTGGATTCAGGGAGCTCGGCAACCTTTTGCACTGAGGAGTTGGCCAAGCAGCTTTGTGCTCCTGGAAAGAAAACCAAGATCCTTTTAAGAACCATGGGTCAAGAAAAACCCATAACCATCTATCAAATATCTGGCTTGGAAGTAGCTGCATTAGACAGTAACACATTCCTTAAACTGCCTGATGTTTTTACACATAACTCCATTCCTGTGACACACAACAACATTCCTAAACTTACAGACATCAGAAAATGGTCTTACTTGAACGAGATTGACATTACTCCAATTGACGTTGATATAGGGCTCCTAATAGGAGTGAATGCTCCAAGAGCTTTAGAACCTTAGAACCCTGGAGGATAATCAACAGCATAGGTACAGGCCCTTACTCTGTGAAAACCCTGCTTGGTTGGGTTATCAATGGTCCACTTGACTCTAGTAGAAACATGAATAGCTCATGTGTCCATGTAAACAGAATTTCAGTTGCCAATTTGGAAAACCTGTTGATAAAACAATACAATCGAGAGTTCATGGAGCAGCACTGTGACAAAAAGAGTGAATTATCACAGGAAGATGAACAGTTTTTAAAGGTTGTGTCTGATTCCGCTGAACTTAAAGACGGTCATTACTATCTGAAGCTTCCATTTCGTAACGCCAATGTGAACATGCCTAATAACAAACAAATAGCCAGACAAAGAGCTCAACATTTGTTAAAAAGATTTGAAAAGGATCAAGTGTTCTTTAATACATACAAAGCCTTTATGGATGAAATGATGGCAAAAGGCTATGCTGAAGTTGTTCCTCAATGCGAGCTGCAGGCTGAAACAGGCAAGCTGTGGTACTTGCCGCATCATGGTGCCTACCACCCGCACAAAAGGAAACTGCGTGTTGTTTTTGACTGTGCTGCAGTATTTGGTGGTACCTCCTTGAATAAGGAGCTTCTACAAGGTCCTGATTTGACCAATACGCTCCTTGGCGTGCTTCTTCGTTTTCGCCAGGGCCCAGTTGCATTTATTACTGACATAGAAGGCATGTTTCACCAGGTTCATGTAGCAAGGGAGGATGTTGATTTCTTGCGCTTTCTTTGGTGGCCTAACGGGGACATCTCTAAGGATCTGACAGAGCACAGAATGCTTGTGCACATCTTTGGTGCAGTATCATCACCTAGCTGCGCAACATTTGCCTTGCTGAAGACTGTAGACGACAATCGCGATGTCTATTCGGAGAAAGTAACGAACACTGTACGTCACAACTTTTATGTCGAAGACTGTCTGAAATCAGTCTACAGTACAGAGCAAGCATTGCTTCTATATCAGCAGCTCAGTGGGTTGTGCGCAAAAGGTGGTTTCCATTTGAACAAATGGATTAGTAATGACCGCTCTGTGCTCTCTGCCATTCCCGAAAAGGACAGGGCAAAGGAAGTTAGGACTCTGGACCTGAACAAAGATCAGTTGCCAATGGAAAGGGCTCTTGGTGCTCAGTGGGACGTGGAAAGAGACTGCTTTACATTCAGCATAACCATAAAGTCTCATCAAACCACCAGGAGGGGCATTCTGTCCATTGTCTGTTCTATATATGACCCCTTGGGTTTTCTGGCTCCTATTACTCTTGTGGCAAAACAGATCCTGCAAAGCTTATGTAAGCTGAAGGTGACATGGGATGAAAAGATCCCTCCCGATATTGCTCAGACTTGGAAAAATTGGATTGACTCACTTCATCTTTTGGACAGTCTTGGTGTCAGCAGAAGCTTTGTTCCGTTTGCTTTGGCTGGGTCACATCCGCGCAGCTGCACCACTTTTGTGACGCTAGCGAGGTGGGCTATGGCGCCGTATCCTACCTCCGCCTCACAAATAGTAAAGGAGAAATCTGTGTGTCCTTTGTCTTTGGAAAAGCCAGGGTTGCACCTCTTAAGTGCACCACTATCCCCATAATGGAGCTTGCTGCAGCTGCCTTGGCTGTACGTCTTGATCACATGCTTAGAAAAGAGTTGCAGTTCACATTGGCAAGTTCCATCTTTTGGTCGGACAGCATGACTGTTCTGCAATACATTGCCAACAGAAAAGAAAAGATTTAAAACTTACGTGGCAAATCACATCTCTGTCATCCACTCTCATTCTAAGGTGGAGCAATGGAAGCATCTGTTCGAAGGCAAACCCGGCTGATGCAGCTTCACGTGGCTTATCAGCTAAAGCATTTCTCCAGTACCAAACATGGTTCAAAGGGCCGCAGTTCCTTTATACGTACACTCAGTGGCCAGAAACAATACAAAACATGGATGTCATTCCAGATGATGATCCAGAGATAAAACATGAAGTTTACGTTCATGCCACATCTGTTTATTCCAGTATTAAATCTTGTTCCACCAGCAAACTGCTGTCTTACTTTTCAGATTGGTTAGACTTAAAAAAGGCAGTTGCATGGATCCTAAAGATCAAAGATGCACTAAGGTAGAAGTGTGATCCAAAGATAAACCTACATGTTGACAATTCTACCAAAGATATAAAAACAAAAGTGGAGAAGAAAAGGTTGACTTGCCTTGCAATAGAACATCTTGAAAAGGCTGAAAAGGCAATAATCAGTTTTGTGCAAAAGCAGCACTTTCCCGAAGAAATCTCAAATCTGACTTATGGAAAAAACATAAGAAATTCTAGTCATCTATCAATGCACTGTCAATCTATCAATGCACTGGCTAGAAAGATCATTAGGAAATGTATGCACTGCCGTTGACAGCGTCAAAAGCCAGGGGAACAGAAAATGTCTGACCTCCCTCATGAAAGACTCACAGTAGACCTCCCTCCATTCACTCTGGTCGGAATGGACTACTTCAGACCTATTGAGGTTAAAAGAGGCAGGAATACCGTTAAAAGGTATGGTGTCATATTCACATGTCTAACATGCCGTGCTGTCCATCTTGAAGTAGCCCATACACTAGATACGGATTCCTGCATCAACGCATTCAGAAGGTTCATCTGTAGAAGGGGACAAGTAAAAGGAAATAAGATCAGATAATGGAACAAACCTCATAAGTGCGAATCGTGAACTGAAACAAGCACTACAAAACCTGAACCAAAGTAAAATCCAGAACACTCTCAGGCAGGATGGAATCAAATGGACCTTTAATCCACCTCATGGAGCCCACCATGGTGGCATTTGGGAGCGACTGATACAACAGATAAAAAAAATTCTCTGTTCCGTCACTAGTAGTCGATGGTGAGGCCCTCATTACAATATTCTGTGAGGTCGAAGCTGTGCTGAATGACAGACCAATAACACCATCCAGTGATGACCCAAAATGATCTTGAGGCTTTAACGCCAAATCATCTTTTGCTGTTAAAAGGAAGGCCCATTCTACCCCCTGGTCTGAAACCTATGGAAGAAGACGCTGGAAGCAAGTACAATATATAAGTGACCTTTTCTGGAAAAGATGGGCAAAGGAATATCTCCCCATAATGCAGCAGCGCCAAAAATGGAACAGGCCACATAGAAGCTTCTTGGTAGGAGATCTTGTGCTTTTAATTGAGGAGTCAGCCCCACGAAACTCATGGCTATTAGGGCCCATTGTAGGCACAATAAAAGATGCAAAAGGGTTTGTGCGTAAAGTACATGTTAAAACACAAACCAATGAATTAGAAAGGCCAATTACCAAGTGCCTTTTACTTGAAGCTGAATTGCTGAATTGTTTGAGTAATCTTTAGTTATGTTGGTTATGCTGCTTAATATTTCCTTTATTTGAACATTGAATACTAGAATGTAAATGAGTATGATGTTTGAATGAATGACACCT
>JBAJNP010003026.1:32055-42817 GCA_036877545.1 Yasuhikotakia modesta | reverse complement strand
ATGATGTCCGGTATGTTACAGGTTCATCGTAGCATTGTGTGTGGAAGATACTAGAAGATTCCAATGATAATTTTCAATGCTGATAGTAACAGTTTACAGATACACAACAGCCTGTAATATTCCATGTATCTGAAATTCCAATATTTCATTTCCTATGATGTCATTCTGGGCGTGCTGAAATGCTGAAATTTATGCTGTATCATTAAACACACACACACACACACACACACACACACACACACACACACACACACATAGATAAAATAATTAAATAAAGAATACAAAATATTTTGTGTTTAATATATGCTATATGCACTAATATTTTGATATGCTTCACTAATGTTACGGCACATGTGTAATTTAGCGGGTAGCATTTGCTGCATTTCTGAGCAGAATTGTGTGTTCTGTGATGTGTTCTGTCATGTTTATTTCCCAGGGCAATCTCATGTCACGTCATTATCCATCTGCTTGTGTTAGAGGACGAGAGGGCAGGAGCCACAGAAATCGAGCTGGAATGCAAATACAAAACAGGCTAAACAAAACCGTGAACAATGGAGGTAAATGTGACTTCCAACGGCGTGTGACAATTCAGATTCATTGAATCTTGCATGTCTGGCACGGAGTGACGGTTTATTGTGAAGGCTGTGCTGGTTGCTACATTCAGCTACCCAACTTTCCTCTGTTCCTGTGCAACACTGCACAGCATTTTATGAGATTCTGGCATTGACATTTGGGCTCCTTTCACTACTGTTCTTCTACACAGTAGCTACCTTGTGCCCCCTCCCTGCCGCGCTCTTTAATTATACAGGATCTGGGCTCGGGCAACCTTGGCACGCTGCTCCTCTCTAATTCTCTTTGTCTCTCTCTTTCTCTCTCTCTTTCTTCCACTCTAGCACCTCTCTCTACCATACATTTGGCAGCAACAGGATACGCATCTTTTATCCTACATGATGGCAGTAAGACGCTTGGAAGACTTTTGTATTATTCAGTGCGCTGCTTATGGTCGCCCATCCTGCAGGCAGGTTTTGATCCTGTATTATGCAGCTGGTTTTATCTGCTTGATTATCGTGCATCTGCAGTGCTGCACGCATTAAATGCATGCAGAAAGTTTGCACATATTGCATATTGCCATTATATATATATTTATCATCCGCAATGCATATGGCTTTTCTCTGCCCAATTTAATAGAGAAGGCCCTTAGATTTTCTCCACACTCTGTTGACAGATTTACAGACAGACTTGAACATTAGGGCACAAGAACAGCTCTGGCAAGGGTCGCGTTTTGGCTGGATTTCCAGAAGACAGATTGAAGGCTCTGCTCGAACTGTTAGTCATTACTTAAAGTCTGTTACCACTTGTGATAGTGAAAGGCATTATCATCATTCTTCTGTTTGAAAGAGAGATTAAATGAGGGGCTGTAATTGCTACATAAACCTATTATTATAGAACTGTAGAAAAATGTCAGTTAATAGACTGGATATCAGGGGGCTGTTACAGAAAAAGAAAGTTTTAAGTTTCATCATTTATAGTTTTTTAATGTTATATGAATTGATTTAGAATATTAGAATTTTAATATGAATTCTATATAAACTGTTTAAGTACATGTGAAACTTCTAAATATTCCAATTTTTATTCAGGTTTATCTGTGCCCTTAAATAAAATTTTAAAGGCATTAATTTCAAATGCACGTCATTTGAATTATTCTGTTGCCTTAAATGTTACAGAAGACAGCAAAACACAGCACAGAAGGAGCGTCTGTTTCAGCTGCACCCAAATATTTTTCAGTACATATTTTTGTGTCAGAGTTGTGAAGTAAAACCATTTTAAGTACATCAGGCACAGCATGTTCTGAAGACATCTTTCAAACAGCTCATCTTTGGAAAGATATCGCTGTTCCTCTTTTAGAATTTAAATCGAATATAGTACTACATCTTTCAGTTTACTTGGAACAGAAATTCACATTCTGGCTACATTTGTGGCAACACCAAGCTGTTGGACTGATTAATAAGTCTTTATTTTATCTCCTTCATTCACTCTGTTTTCGGCTGCGTTCTGAATGAAGCTGCCTTATTTATGACTTCAATTTCATGGCGGCTATTAGCAAAGCCTTTAGTCTAATGAGTCGTGGAGAAGATTGGAGAGATGGCCCATGAAGTTGTATTGATGAAACTATAAACTAATTTTCTCTGCTACTAAAAAAGATGGTAAGACACAGGTATCGTTTTTGGTAGGTAATAACCAATCGCCTAAAAAAGCGAGTCTGATTATCTGAAATTGCCAACATTACACTGAGAACACAGTTAGTTGTGAATATGTCTGTTGTTTCAGTACCAATGTGTTGTAGACACCCAAATATTAATTCACACATAAATGCACATGGATTTAGAACCAGAGTGACTATATTGTTTGATAACAATATTTCCAAAAACTAGGAAACGTCCCACCAGTGCACTTGTTCATGTTCCCATGACAACACTTTTACCACTGTGAAAATACATTAAAATAATACCTGTTCATAAAAAGTTCATAACCTGATGTTGTTCTCCAATGTTCTCAATTGACAATGATACAAAAACTGTCCTTCAGTAGAAATATGCACAGAAATCTTATCAATTCTTATCAATTTTATGTTATGATTTTCTTTGTTGACGTATTTGTCCACAAGCTATAGCTCAGTACGTTTAACTGGCTAACAGATGGTACCACTGTGAATTAAAAGAAGTGGCGTCACAACAGGAACACTACATCAACTCCCAAATACCAAAAACATGAGTTGTTTTTGGATCTAGTGAGCAGTACAGAACATAGAGTCCCTGTGTGTTCTTACATAACCTCTGTTAAGCTCACTTCGTGCTTCACTTGCCATGGTTCTTGTGAGTACATGGAGAAACATCCTCCAAGTGCTTGTCAGAGGAGTGTGATTTCTAATCGCAGACCTGTCACTGGCTTTTAACATCAGTTTGTTCCCCAATTCCTCGATCCTCAGCCTTCCAGAAGAGCTCAGCCCTAGAGATCTAACATCAGTCTCACAATAACAGCAGCTATTTTTGGGCCTTGAACTAGTTAAGATGGTTGGGTTGACGTTGAGGTGAAGTTGAAGAAGGGCTTAGGTTCAAAATTAGTCTATGGTTTTCCAGCAGGCGTCCATAAGGTGTTGTGACTTAACTTTGTTTGGTCATGTGACAGTCATGTGACCTATTCAACCCAAAAACGCTCAATAGGGCTCCATGTATAATTAGCTGTGAATGTTATTCTCATGGATTGTGTTGTAAAATGTATAAAATTCACATCCAATCCCATGAACCAATTTTAATACATTTCAAATACACTCTTAAAAAAAGATCTTTGATGGGTTTTATGGTGTTTTAAAAACAGCTGGTTGCACAAAAGGTTATTTGCAGTAGATAAAGGGTCTACATACCAGAAATGGTTTTAAAGGTTCTAAGAATAAATGTGGTTCTATGGGGGACCAAATATAGTTTGTCAATGGCATGATAATGGCATAATGGTTTTCACACCTTTACTTTAAGAGCATACATTTGCAGCTTGGTGTTTTTTGAAGCTTTGGGTGAGATAATTCTTCACATACCTCTTCGTTGTCTGGCAGGTTTACTTTGAGGACACGGCTGGTCAAACTCGGGCGCTCGACTATATTTCGTTGGTGGTAAAAGGAGGAATGAGAGTAAACCTGACTTATGACTTGAACACACAGCTTTGCAGTTCTGCTTATTTCTGCTCCGGCTGCCCCACACAATGAATTCAATACCGTCACATTCTGCACATCACGTCGCGTTGCCACCGCGCAGCCTTTGTGTGCGCTGTTGCCTAGCGATGGCATGAGGAGAAACACAATGTGCGCATCTTTGCATGTTTGTGCGTCTTCGCTTCGGCTCGCTCAATATCCTGTTTGAGTTTATGCAGATATTGTTATAATCGCAACCAATATTGAATTAAACAATCGTGCGAACGGCAGCACGACTAACCCGAACAAATACACACGATGAAAAACATGCATACATTTGCGATCGCGCATCATCCAGGCGAGAGAGACGGAAGCACTTGACTTGCATGACTGAATTGTGGGCAGGACACACCGTTTAATGTGTCTGGATGTGTCCTAGAAACAGAAGATTTGGTGCTTCTTGGAAAAAAGAAAAAGTCTGGCCGAGCTTGAGGAATGCTAAACAACTGCTTATGTCTGAAATTGCCCTATACAGGGTGTGAAGAGGTGCTCATGGGAAAATATGGGATCAGCTGACTGTTGCATGATTTGGGAAACATGCGTGGAAAGATATTTGGCTTGGATAAACGAAATAGGCTGTGACATCTGTTTACATTCTGCAAATAATGTTGCACAAATAATAGAGGTTTATGATAATTGTGAAATCCTATTTATGTAATAATATTCAAATACAATGAACAAGCAGAACAGAATCCAGAATTTATGTAACTCATTTTTAAAATAAATGAGTTACTACAAATGTAAACATTATTTGCATTTATGGTAATTCTGGCAAAATCATATTTTATGTAATATTTGAATGTAAATATATTTAGCTTTTAAAATTTGGCATTAGTGTGGTGGTAAACTAGCGGTATAATATGCTGATAAGAATACAAGTACTCCACACACAAATATAGGGTAATTCACTGCCTTAGAATTTGACTAAAATGACACATCTTAGGAGGCTGGAAACAGCTTGTCTATGATGCCTTTAAACTCTACAGCTCACCAGACTTGAGAACACAGCACTGACATCTGTTTACGTGTGTTATCTTAAAATTTAGATTCAGCACATATAATAAATTGACACTATTTGCAACAGTAAATAGTGCACAGGAGCAATTCTGAGACAAAAGAGGGTAATTGTTGCCCTGTGGGGTTTTAATAATTTCTCTACCAGGGTAAATGCAGGGCACATATTATCTTTGCAGCTGTTTCTGCTACATTAGTCCGCCCAGAGCGCCCAGACGTTTACAGACCTTCGTAAATGGAGTGTCAAATCAAATATGTCACATTATTATTGTGTAAAAACAAACAAGTACGCACAAGTAACGTTTTAACAAAGGGAACAAATATCAACACATCGCTGCCACACGTTCAACACTGATGGAGCAAAAAGGAGCGTGATGATACTTAAATACCTCAGTGAGAGAAAGATACGAGTCTGGGATAAAACTGATAGCTGTTGATGAGCTGGCTGAGCCCTGCACTGCGGCAGAGGCTGTGTGTGTGTGTGTGAGACAGGCAGAGCCTGTAAGTGTCTGTGGCTATGCTGCAGACAGCTCATCAGTAATCAGCGAGCAATGCTCTCTTCCCCTCCTCAGGAGGTGTGTGTGTGTGTGTTCACACACTCAAACACACACAAACTCCAACCCAAACAGTGATCTGGTTATTTGGGTTGCAGCTCAGTGTTCTTTCCTGAAATGCTTGGATCTTGTTCCTTTTTTCTCAGCATGAAAGATGTTTTGAAGAATGTCTGTTTGTTTTTATTCAACTGTCAGAACAAGATCTCTGAGGCAAATGATGCCCACAACATACATTTGCTTTAATGATATCTTGTGTGAAGTTACTGTTTTTAATGAATTCACATTTTAAATGACACAAAACATAACAAAATAAAAAGATTATCCTGGCTTTAGCATCATGCCTGGATAGAAATTGCAGTGTTACTTCTCCAGTATTCTGTTCAGTGATGATCACTAATAAGACGTGTAGTATGAAATACACAGCCACTCCAAAGTATATACTAATATTAGATACCTACCAATCAGTTAATAACCATAAAGCTGTACATTGATAATAAAGCTATTTTTATTATATTCTATAGTTTTAACAAATTTAAGCTATACTCAAAGGGTTAAATAAACATCATATCCAGTAATTTTGTTACAATATTTCCAGATCCTGATGCCTGTGGCCCTTAACCATATCCGTTCAGCTGAGTGAGCAATTCATCTTCCTGTGTCTGTCCAGATGTTGGCCTAATTTGCAATGATCGTCAGTGTACGTAATGAAGAACGCGCCCTTGTTTACTTTTAAGGAAGCAGATTTTGTGGTACATGACTATTGCTATATACTGCTGGCCAGGTTGAAACTAGAACCTTTGGTGGTTATGATGTCACTCCATGTGGTTAACATGGCATTTAACAATAACCCAGATATTTCTGGTGTGCTTACATAAAGGCGTTTGAGCGGATCGGGAGCGTGGCGGGTGTTCAGGTCACAAAGACCCGGTAAATACTGACAGGAGGTCAGTGCTTTTCATAAATTCCTGCACAGCACATATGACATCAATGTTTTTAAGTGGAAAAGCACAAGGAAGCTGTTTCTATGCTAATAGGGGCCGTTGCATCAAACAAATCGTTTATCTTTCTTTTTATCTTGTACATAGTTTTAAGTGTGTTCAGATTTCTTTTACTACATTTACATTTACTCATTTGGCAGACGCTTTAATCCAAAGCAACTTACAGTGAACTCAAGGTACACATACTTTTATCAGGACTTTCCTTCCCCTGGGATCGAACCCACAACCTTTGTGGTGTTAACACAATGCTCTACCAGTTAAGCTAACAGGAAGGCTAGTAAATACTAGTAAACTGTATTGTAGGCAAATGTTCCACACACTTACCCACAGCAATCTAATGCTGTATTTTGTTAGATAAGCCTTAAGAGACATTTTTACCATGTTTAATAATGATAACCTCATCATACATGCACCCGATGGGTAACACTTCATTACACTGTAATGAAACCGGTGTGTGGGGGTCTCCGGGCGGATGCGGTGGGGTCTCCATCTCAGCCACATGGCTCCTGGCTGTAAACCTCCTTCGGACGCGGGCAGCAGCTTGCATCTCACGTCCCTCCCAGATGTTGTGTCTCGAGACAGATGTTCAGCACAGCTTAGTAGCCAAAGAAACTATTTAATATGTGGGTAAGATTAGAGATGTCTTATACTGGCTGATGAAAGAGAAGACTGTGCCAATGTGACAGCCTACCTGGCAAGCCTACCAAGAGTACACGGAGCAATTTAAGACTCCAGGAACGTTTCCATAACGTTTCTATTAAGTAATAAAAACATTTCAAATGTTCACATTTGAAAACACACTTTTTTAAACATTGCATTTAGATTAAATTATTGCTTAATTATGTTACTGCAAAAAGGAGAAAACGAACATTATCCAACGTTCTGAGAACAGTTCCTGTTAGCTGGGTAATTTTTTATGAATTAACATAAACTGTAGCAATGTTTAAAATAGAAAGTATTTGAATTCATGGAAAACTGCAAGATTACAGTAATACTACTATGTAAGTGTGAACAATGAATACATATTTACTAAAAAGTAAAAAAATATTAATCTGTTATATTTGAGAGTCCTGGGTGGTTATTAGTTTAAAGCTGCAAGTGATTTTTGCACAACTAGCAGCACAAAACAAAAGGGAAAAAACCCCAACTGGTATTAAAATACACAATCCCAGACCCTCCACCATGTTTACAGTTTGGGCAGAGAGTCTCATCTGAAACTCTCCTCTACGATGGAGCGCGTTCGTACTACAATATCTAAAACAAACCAACAAACACTCAAAGTCATGTGTGCCACACAAAGGCAAGCTTTATTACTGCAAAGACCAGGGAGAAGATCAATAATTCAAACATAAAATAAACAAAAATGACAAAAAACACAAACAAAATAGTCGCCTCAAATGATGAAACAAAATAAATAAGACTAAGCAATTTTACATCAAGCACATCTTAAGTCAATCCACGACATGAACGAATATTAATCTCATGACATTCTTTAACAGGTCTTACAAAGATTACAAAACAGGATATGTACAACTTAGGAGCTACAGGACATGCTTGTATATATAATGGAACCCAACATTGGCAAGTGTAATGATGGGCAATGGCAGTACAATGAGCATCCAGAATTATCTATCAGGGATGAGTCAACTGAGTCACTCACATGACCCAGAGCTTTAAATGCAATAAAACCAGTCCGACAAACCATGTGACCCGTTAATGCTCTGTTCATACTTCCCATCACCCACAACTCTTTGTCACGTTCTTTATTTGTGCAGTCACTAGACGATGCAGTTACAGTGGCGGAGTCTGTAAACAGCCACTTGAGCGAGAGAAATTACAGTGGCTGTCCGTTCCCATCACTGCTGATTTGACAGAATGAGAAAAATATCGATTTGTGCACAGAAGTAAAGAGAAAACAACAAACTACAACAACCGTTTAAATCTGGAAAATGGAAAAATAGCTTTCGTTAAACAGGACCAGCCTGTTCCATTTAGTTCCAAAAGTCTGCTTTCGTTTTCGTTTCGACCTCGCAGATGCACACAAAAGTTAAAGCCCTTTTCACGAGTTCATCTGCACCTAACACATTCACCTGCCATATGCAACAATAATGTTGTGGAAAAAAATGCGGTGTTCCAATAATTGGGTTAATCCGTTCCAATAATTGGATTCATCTTTTACTCCCATTTTAATGTAACCTGAAGATGCTACCAAATTACTCTACCAAAGGCTCAACAGAATCACAATATATTGGCTTGTTTTTACAGCAGCAGCGATGTATTTTCATATACATGTACTGTACGTATGTCCACAAAGCAGTAGCATGAATTAATAACAGGCTTTTTATTTTTACTTATTGCCACTTTAAATACTTTAAATTATGAGCACTCGAACTATAATTATTGCTTTGTGGTGTAAAGCAGACTTCAAGATCAGCACTCTGCACAAAAAACACAAAGCTTTAGGTTTTATTTTTTCGATTATAAACATCTCAATATCCACAAGTATTTCAGTTAAGTAGTGCTGCAAAAAGAGGTCAATACATGAGCATGGAGGTCTGAACATTGGAGGTTCTAATTCTGGAGGACAAAATGCTACATCAGAATGTCGCTTAGATGCAGGACAAGCTAAATAAACCTTTGCTGGTCTGATCACCGGTTTGGTGATGAGATGACAGTGGATTGAAACATAGTGCTACAACTTCTCTGAAGGTCATGTTCAAGAATTAAAGAATAGTAATCGTGCCAAATTCGATCCGATCGGTTCACAGTCTTGGTTGCCTACACAACAGAGCAGCGTGAGTTTATAGAT
The DNA here is from genome assembly GCA_036877545.1 of Yasuhikotakia modesta. Lineage (NCBI taxonomy): Eukaryota > Metazoa > Chordata > Actinopteri > Cypriniformes > Botiidae > Yasuhikotakia > Yasuhikotakia modesta. The sequence goes on along the minus strand of JBAJNP010003026.1, from coordinate 33,700 downwards.
AAAGATCATGAGTGTAACGTTCCTCACACTCGCACCCCTCAACTCTTTCGGATAGTTATTGCTTCTAAAAATAGAAGCTTGAATAGATCAGAGAGTACTTCACCACAGGAAATGATGGTTTGACTTTGGTAGCTTTGTAAATTGTCTTTTTACAAATATTTTTGGCCCTTGTTTAGTTTCAGTCTTTATTCCACCAATTAGCGTTAAGATACAAGCGGTGGCCCGCAAAAGCAGGCAGCTCCCACTTACGAAAGCAAAATTAACATGTTACGTTCTGCACAGCAGCCAATTAAACCAGCATGACGATGCCATTAAAGCGTGAGCGTCCGATACCACTGCCCCTCTCTTAAACGTGACGTGGGCCGTGAGCGTCGCCCCACAATGACTGTAGCTTCCCCCAGCTGTAGCCTTTAGTGCATATCGTATGCATGTATTTAAAACACGTTTCCATTTAAATCTCACATTGGAGATCTTACATTATCTTACATATGAGGAATAGTTGTACGAAATGTTATCTGAACTTTTTTTAACAATTGTTTTCTACATTAAATCATTTGAGCTTCAACCGGCACAATAACACAGCAATTTTGAAAGGAGTGAATACATGATCGAACCTCATTTGATAACGCAAGATACAGTACTGATAAAACAAGTATGCACTGTTGAAGAACTCAGGACAAGCAGGACAGCGGAGTGTCCGCTTGTTCTGAAAGGTGTTTTCTCGGGGGGTGAGGAGGGATTCCACACTTCAGTGATGTGGCAATCAGAACCCACCCCTTCCCCAGACCAAAGCGCAGGGAATGGTGTAGCTTTTTGGGGGGAGCTGAAATCTTCACTCACATTACAGAGCAACTCTTGGTTTTCTCCTTCTTAAAGGTGGAGGAGAGGAGCTCGGATCTGCTGGGCAGGTGAAGCAGCCGTTTGGACAGGCGGCGGGTCGGGCTGGGCTTGGCCAATGGCTGCAGCTTGTTGATGCAGGCCAGAGCGGCTGTACGGAAAACGCTGTGAATGCTTTTCTCAGATGTGAAGGCGGAACATTCCAGATACGCTTCTGCGCCCAACTGTTTGGCCATGGCGGAACCCTGCAATGGGAGAACATGCTAAATGAGCTTTCTTTGAAAATCGCCCATAATTTAAATTATGTTCTCTGATAGGCTGCCTACTTGGTTATGCAAAAGAGCCTGACAGTGATTGGCCGTACCTGCTCGTGAGTGATAGGCGTTTGCTTCTGATTGGACAGTTCCATCAGCGTGCAGACGTCTGTGCGAAGGTCAGTCTTGCAGCCAATGAGGAGGATGCGTGTACTAGGGCAGAAGTCAAGGATCTCGGTTTTCCACTAAAAACAGACGTATCATTGTAAGATTAATAGAGAAACCACATTAAATATTATATAGTCATATCGCAGGACTGGAGGTTTAAGTGATTTTTGCAAATGTTACCTTCTTAAGTCCGCTGTCAAAGATATCCGGACGGCTGATGTCAAAACAGAGAAGCACCGCATCAGAGTCACTGTAGCAGAGAGGTCTCACGTTGTCATAGTATGGGGAACCTGAAACAGGAGAAGAAATGACATTTAGATGTTGGAACATAGAACATTTTCAGGTTCTTGAGTATTTGCTCTCGAGTCTTTAAAGCTGCAATACAT
>JBAJNP010003026.1:0-31986 GCA_036877545.1 Yasuhikotakia modesta | reverse complement strand
GCTCCTAAGCTTATCCCCATTTGCAACAGTTTATAATTGTACAATTTGAGGGGTGGATTGTATATGGAAAATGTCCATCTGTAAACATAGGAAAAGATCTGGCTACTGTATTATATGTATGGGATCTGTAAATGGTACAGCGTTTGTGGCTAGTTCTAAGGAAAGCTGTTTAGAACTGATAATTCTGCAAGTAACCTGCAATTCTATGTTTCAAACAGATATGGCAGGAAAGATGACAGTCACAGCTTTAAATTTGCATCTGCAGACTGAATCACACAAAGATGTAAAGTAGAGTCTCTGTGGTCCTCACTTCATTTTAAGTCAGATCGGCTCGCGTCCTGCTGAAACCGGCTTCCTCTCACTGCTCGCCCTATTGGCATTTTAAAGGAGAAGAAAATGACAACCGAGCTCTAAATCCTTATTGATCCATCCATCTCGCACTCTCCTTCCATTGGTTTATTCACCAGCTTATGCAACTGGAGAGATTCTTCCCATCTTCCTCAGAATCCTCAAGTAAGCCACCCACCTTCCTGTGGACCCCCCCATGCATGCAATACCTCCAGTCCCCCTGTTTCCACAGCAACAGCCTTGGAGTCAACCATCTGCAAAGCGCCGTCCTCCTACCCTGCTAGCTATAAAGGCGTCCCTTAGCTGTCCATCAATCACCTGATACTGAGAAGTGCCCACCCACTTGGTTCTGAGTAGATGGTGGGGTGTAACAGCCATATATACCCATGCACTGCTGAGTCTGCTTGTAATGCAGCCTTTTTCTAATGGGAATCATAGATGATAGGCTTTTATTTTTATACAACTTTACACTTGTATTTACATTTATACCAGCATGTCAAAAATACCCTGCCTTTAACTCTACATTTAACTGACTGACTGACAGACAATCAGTCAGCAAAAATAGCAATCCATGCATTCCCTGAGAATCGAACCCATGAGTGCTGTTGCTAGCATCTCATCAGTCAAACACAAAAAATGTTAATACGTGCCATTTACTGTTAACAACTGAAGTATTTTGCAAAGCAATGCTAAGCAAGTTAAACACTTAATGGTTGCAATATTAAAAAAAAGTTACACAGCCAACTTTCTTCATTCCATCACAAAGTCGAATCGTTGCAGACATACCTGCCCTCTAAAAATACACATCACTTTCTCTAGCTCTCGTCTACAGGGACAGGAAGTCACGGACAACAGGCCCGGACGTGAGGCCGCATTCAATAGCTACTGATCTAAATGCAGCAATCGATGTAGATGTACAGCAGGGGATTCGGTAGCAATTTCAATTATACTTGACAAATGACACATCCTAGCAGCCAGAGACTGCAGGGAAAATGCCACAGTCTCACATCCACATGGTAAAGCTACCAAAGATACCAGCCACTGGCTACGCTAACTGCAGAAATATTAAAAGCACACAGTGAATGGGGTTTAATGCTTATTTTGGCAGTAGGCATTTCTGTGTATTTTATATTAGCTGCTGTTTTGAGCCATATTTACACAGCAACGCTGGCATAAAAGTGGCATTTAGGTGTATTTACACAGACTGATGTTACAAGATTAACCTTTTAAATATAAAACTACTGATGTACTGAAATATTAAATTAATTCAAATACAAACTTAAAAATATGAGCAATTATGAAACATAACCTGGCTGAGATTAAAAAAATTACAAAATCAGTATCACAATCTCTTTTAAAAAAGTTTATAATAGTGATTTAAAATTTGAGCTTCCAGGCACAATATGCTAGAAAATCAGTGAGTTTGGCTTTATTTGACTTCAGCATGTGTAATGAAGTCTGAAGTTACCTGCAATTTTATGATTCAAACAGAGATGGCAATAAAAACAACAAAGGTTATAGACTGTAGCTTTAATTTACGCATAAATCATAAGTCAGCATAAATTTCCCCATAACAGCCTGTGTTGAGGTGGGTCACAGCAGGCGACATTTAGTCCGGCTGTTATGCAGCGCGGGACGTTGTCTTAAGTCAACTGTATGAACATGTCTGGCGAGAGAACAAACCACTGCTCGGCACTCAGCCCACGTGTTTGTCCGCAGAACAAGATGCTCATCTTCTGCTGTCTGCGTGTCAACAGACGGAAGGGCTGTGATGCGTGAAAAAAAGAGCAGCGGAACGTTGCTGCAATCGCAATAAATGTTTTTTTTGTGGAGATGCAATGCCTGGGGCGACCCAGCTCAGTTGAAAAGTGGGCCAACGTGAGCGCGTGATTGATACAAGACAGTCTTTCTGCTGGGCACAGGAAGAGTGTTGTGCAGAGAACAGATGGAGGTGGAATGGGCTGCTTTTGTGTGTCACGCAGACAAAAGCCGCAGTCCATCGCAGCGCATTCCATCTGCTGAAGCCTTGCAGCAACACCAGGAGAAACGTTGCGAGTTTTAGCTGTGATTCCAAAGTATGGAATACAATGTTTTCTTTCTCAGGGAGGGAACAGATATTGATGTCAAATTTGCATCCTTGCATGTTACCAGTCACACCAACTGCATAATGCATCCAGTTCTCGCTTTTGAAACGCATCTCTCCTTCGGCACATTTCCTGCGATCTGCAGCAGTGCAAAGCAAATGTCATTCATTGTGTGTAAACTTTTAGCGATAAATCCAAAGGACAAACACATCTTCTGTAAACAGCTGCATCTCTTACTCACATTAATAATGAACGGGGGATGGATTCATACTTGAGTTCAGACCAAACAATTGAACCAAGAGTGACAAAAGCTTGAAAGGGAACAGCACTCTGAGGGTAACGTTCAGCTAAAGTTCTCACAAAGTTATCTAAAATGTTCTCGTTGTGATACATTTAATATAGCAAACATGTGACTTTTTAAGTGGAACATTTTAAAAACATGTTATGTTTGAACAACATAAGCAATAATGTTAACACAATGTGTAAAAAATTGGCCATTTTGAACTTTCCAAGAGCTGTAAAAAATGACATCAAAGGTTTTTGATGTGTAATGGAAACGCTAGGGAAACATTCTTACAACCTAAAATTGTTGTCTGGGGTGTGACACTGAAAAGATGTTTTCAGATCAGAAGGCATTAGAAGAAAGTGTATTCTTCACAACTCACGTCCCTCGTGACGAAGCCACAAGCCTGAATAAGACAGTGATAACCAGTCTTGTCAATAAAAACTGTCATGTCTGCAATTTACTAAAAAAAACAATTCTTACGATCCACACTTGATTCCTCGAGTGCGAACAACACGTGTCATTGGAAAATTAAACGCTATCATTAGTTGATGCTTCAAATGTAGCAGATATTTTAAACGCTGACTCGGTTTTCACACCACAAACTTCTGGAATCTGTGGGAACCGGTCAGTGCTCCTGGACTCATGTAAATGCAGGTGGGGGGCTGAGAGGTCAATGTTCACAAAGGCGCTAGAAAGAAAGTAAAAGCCCCCGTTTCTTCATCCCATTAGAAATTATGGGAACAAAACCAAGAGCGCCCCAGCCCCCATCCCACTACAATCCCAAAGGCGCAGAGATTCCCTGAACCTGACGAGAGAAGAAAGACCCTCCCCCCATTTGTGAGGGGCTGGCCATGACCCCTCAGGGAATACCCCCTTAAAAGGGCCCATCGCGGGGCTGTTGTGGCATTTCTTTACCGTTGCTCGTCATCAGCTGCCTTTGGTCACCAGAGAGCTCATTAATCTATTGGCCGTTTTAATGTGCTAATGGTGCATTATTTTTACACGCGTCACCCCGCGCGCTCATCCCATATTGACGCGGCTGAATTTATGTTTGCAGAAATGTACATCCATCAGCGTAATAGCAAACCAACCTAATCCATTGCTAACACCTCAATGCAAATTAAATACAGCCACCATATTAGGAATACATCGGCCATCTTCTAAAAGGCCACAAAAGGTCCAATGGGTTGTTCTGATTGAAACAATTGATATTCAAGTTTTTTCTGAGCGGTTCAGCAGCTCAGTCAATCAATAGACCAATAAGAAACCAAATATGGATTAAAACAGTCACAGAAATTAGCGCACTGGAAACTTCTAGCAGCAACTAACAGTCACAACTATAATAATAACCTTCAGGCTTATATTAAACACAAAGCTTTTTAAAATGTAGTCTATTCAATCCAGCACACTTAACACTTTTACATTTTTCCTGTTTCATTTTAAGCCTGAACATATGAAAATAACTTCTTTTCATGAACTTAAATAGTACTGTATGTTTTACCTTTCAGTCAAATTTTCTTTCCTACCAAATAAATGTAAACAAAGAATTGAATAAAACATAAATACAACGTTGTAAGGTGTCGATACAATATAGCTCTGGCACAACTCTTAAGATTCATCAGTGCTTAGTCTATTGTTAAAACCAGCTCAGTGTATATCCAGAAACATCTTGGCTTTGTGCAAGTACTTGATGGCAAATTCACTGAAGCGAACAAACTAGCAAGACGTGAATACTGTTGTAATTCTACAGCACCGGCCACGATTAACAGCTTAAAACTGGATGAGACTCTGGGTCGCTCTCATTTCCATACAAACCCTCTCTCATCCCCTTAAACCTGCACTCTGCCTCTTAGCTGGCCTGCCTCCAAGCACAGCAATCAGATCAAAGAGCACGAGCCCAGGGCTGTGGCATCTTAACAGCACATATTTCATTCAGCCTTTTAATATCTATATAGAATCCCATTTGCTCTCCTCTCTCCCTCGCTCACAGTCTGTCGTCTATATCACGCACGTACAGCAGATAAATAAATTATACACACCTAGTCTTATCAGCCACGCTTTACGCTCTGTGGGCATCTACACGCTATTGGATGCTAATTATGCCACGCGTTTAGCACGCAACCAAAAACAGGTAGATTATCACATGTGTCGTTTAACAGAGATTTAGATAAGAGCAGCGAAAAGCAGACAAATAGCACGTTTAATCAGGTCAACAGGCTACAATACAAAGTCATGCAGAGATGCGAATTGCTCTGCAGACCATGCAGTCTCCCATTAGAGATAAGACAGATAATGGAAAAACAGGCATACATAGCCCTCGGATATGGCTGACACTTTAATCCAAAGTTACTTGAGGTGTATTCAAGCTATGCATTTTAAGAGCCTGTGCATAACTTGGTGACACATCTGACTTTGTGACATCTGGGATGTCTACTCAAAAGATATTTCGAGAAATGTCTTGGTAGTTTTGTGTCCATTCAATGAAACTCAATGGGTGCCACTGCTATTTGGTTACCAACAGAATAAAATACCTTGTTTTGTGTTTGTCTGTAGCGAAACACTTACACAGGTTTGAAAAGACAGGAGGGTGCAGATGCGCAATATAGTAATATTTTAAGATAGTAAACTGCTTCAAACAATATATCAAGCAGACTTGGAGGGTACAAATCCAGCATCTATGCATTCTCTTCACACCACACTAGCTCACTTCAAATGGCATATTAGTACACCAGCCAAGTACAAAGATGCACTGATGAATTTAGATGTCTGTTTTATATACCACCACGTCGTACACCACATACAATGACATATAGTTACACACAAACACAATCTAAAACATCACTACACTGTCCAACCTGCATAACATGCCAAGTAAATGTTACTGTTTCATGATTTAGGGCCAGTTTGATCAGTCACTGATTTATCATTGTAGTCTTACCTGACGTGTCCCATAAACTCAGTTCTACACGCTGATCGTCCAGCTCCAGACATGCCGTGTAGTTCTCAAACACTGTGGGCACATACGTCTGCGAAAGCAACATGTAAACACTGATCAACATGTGTGATCGACATGTGATGATGTGTGATCGACATGTGATGATGTGTGATCGACATGTGATGATGCTCCCAACAAAGTAAACACTGTCAGTTACAGTCACACATATACTGTAAATAACAATAACATCACTAACGTAGTGCGTTTACAAGTTGCTGGGTTTTTATACATGTGTAACATGTTATGATTTCGATCAATAAAGGTTACATAAATATTTTTAAGGAACAGTTAAATAATAAACCATAATAAAGGTGATATTAAAAACACTCATTGAAATGCTTAACATGCACAACGCAACAAGAATCTCAAGACACGCCTGTTGGTAAATGCAAATGTTTCAGACATTGAGAGATGAATCAAAGACCAAACAAACGTTGTTATTGAAAAATATTGAGATTTCATACATAAGACAGACATCGTTTACTAACCTCTGGATAACAATCCTTGGCTAAGACCTGTAACATAGCAGTTTTCCCGCATTGAACATCTCCAACCAGCACCAGTTTACATCTGACCACCGGTGGCTGTGCATTTCTTCGCTCTTTCATGATTTTAGAAATTGGCTAACTAGCAGAAGCAAAAAACTAACCGACTAAATAACTACGAAGGTGCGATAATGCAAAACTACGCTAACTACAACCTGCCTCACAACTTGTCCGCAGCTGATGTGTGACCGAATCACACGCTGCGGATTTATATTTGCCTTTCAGCAGCCAATCGGCGCGCGCGGTTGTCGTGACGTCACACATTTCCCTTTTCCTTTTGGAAACGTATTTCCCCGAAGACTCAACCTTTTGGGAAAACTTTTGATTCATCCTGATCTAATGAAAAATGCCTTTTAAAATCACGGTGAGATAATTTTATAAGCCCTTTGTCCGAAAAATCCACAGTGGGGTCATTTAGGAATTTCACAAGGGATTTGGATTTATTGCAAATAAATGAAATGGCCTGTGAGAGTATTTTCTTATTTCATTAATAGCCATTTATTGTCAACACTGCTGTGTTGTAGTATTTCAAACGTATCTTTAGTGTCTTGAGGTCCATACATATTTACATTTATGCATTTGGCAGATGCTTTTATCCAAAGTGCATTCAAGCTATACATTTTTTATCAGTGTGTGTCTCCTTGGGCATAAAACCCACAACCTTTTGCACTGCTAACGCAATGAGCTACAGGATGTTCTATATACAAATATAAATCCGTCTACCTGCTAACTTTCCTGCATATTGTATCATCTTCAACCGTTTTCAGAGTATCCTTATTAATTCAATTGTTTTAACTCATCATCAGTAGCCACAGACACACATTAGCACTTTTCTGTCCCTCGTGTTAACAGCTACACCTTAACCCTTAAACAGCTGTAAATTCAAAAGTAATTTTCCTCACAGAGGACCTTAAGTGTTTCGGTTTTATTATAGGGATCTGTTTTACAGTAAAACCTTAAGATAACTTTAGATGTATCCACTTTTTGTGTATCTGTTTTCTGCATGACCTCTCATAAAAAATCCCCTTGACTCAGACACACTGATTGTTTACATTACTTGCTGACTGAATTATTAGACAAATTTCTCTTTGCTCCCGGTCTGTGTTTGTTTTGGGCACAGTGGTTTGTTTATTTATGGGTGTGAGGCCACAAGTTTATTGGCCTGATGGGACAGTCCAAAATGTCTGCCCTGAGGGAGTCTCAGAGATCCGTAGGACCAGGTCCACAAAGTCTCTGACACCTTCAAGGTTATCTTTGTATGTTAAACACCTCTGAGAATTCAGGCTGGGAGAAATAGACCTTACGCAAACATTTTCTCCCTTCCCCGCTTACAAATTCAATTGTTCTGCTTACCGGAATTAGATCCAGTTTCTAGGTCTGATTTTACATCATTGAATGAGTGCATTCATTAATTTTGCCAGGCATATCTGCGCTAGGGTTTTGGTCCGGGTAATAAATTGTCCGTATTTTCCTATGCTCATAGCAAACGTAACTATTCGACTAAAATCTGTGGTGTGTCTTTATTTGACAGTAAACTATTTTATTATATTGTACAGGTCATGCAACCTGAACCAGTTATTGATGTTCTGCAATGGTGGAGAAATCCCATGAAGTATTTATGAGGAGAAAATTCCCATGCTGGAACAGCAGGGCACAAAGAGCAGGAAAACAGGTGGAGGTGAATAATCAACAGCCCAGAGTGTCGCCCCACAATCTGCTGCAGGAGTCTGAGGAAGAAGGAGGCAGAAGGTTCTGATTACTACAATATTTAACCTCTGGGGTTCATGGTCACAACAGGAGATTTTTAGTATAGTTATGTAAGACAAGTAGCAGTGTTACAATTCTCCACTTTCCCAGTAATTGGATCTTAGAGACATTCAATTAAACAATAATGATTTAGTATATATATTAAAAGGCATCTCTCTCTCTCTCTCTCTGTAAGCTTTCTGTGAAGGTTAGGATTAGAGGTTCAGTTAAAATAGAGGGATAGAATACCCACCTTAGAACATTATATCCACACCCACATGTGTGTGTGTGTTGTTTTTTGCATTCTGATGGGGCAGGTCTGTCACATGCAAACTAAATGACGGGTCTGTTGCCATTTTTTTTTCATTTCATTCATATTCAAACATTTTCTTTGTCTCCAAAGTAATCAATTAAATTATTTCCAGCCAGCATCAATGGCCACAGACACAAGGACAACAGGACTATTAACACATTCCTGTCCCTCCTGTTAATGACTCCAGCCTGTAATGATGTGTGAATTCATTCATTTCCATCTGAGAGGAACTCAAGTGTAATGTTTGTTCTGTTTGGTCTGTTGTTGCAAAAACATGATTCAATAACCCAATTACTGCCTGTCTGCATATCAACAAAATTTGCACCCCTGCCTTTTATTCTATATATTTGATTGGTCTGCATGCTTTTGCACCATAGATTTGTTATTTGTGATTTGTGTATAATATTTTAAACACTAATTTGAATGTTTTGATAACCAACCAATAACATTAACGCAGCATCTAAAATCGATGTTTTAAACATTCCCAGTAACCATTTTTGGCACCATTATGGAAAGATCTTAGAAGCTAAATTGTTAGCTGTTTAAAATCTAGTCATTCTGCTGCTTGGTGCCGTGTCACCAATATTGTGTATGTTGCTTGTGTAAGTTCAGTATTTGCTGATGGAGTGATAGAGATAAACCCTCGTGTGTGACAGATGGCTGTGTCATTTGGAGATAAAAATGAAAGCGTTTCTACCCTCTCAGGAGGGAAATGGAGCGTACAGAAAGGAAGAGAAGTAACATATGGAATCAAGCAAAGCCCATTTGTTCTGGGGCATGTGTGGATCAGAGGAATAGTGTGACGGGGTCAACAGGATCAGAAGAGTTGGTCTCTCAAACTTTATGTGGACCACCCCTGTCCTTACCTCCACCTCTCTCTCCCTCTCTTTCTCCAACTCTCTCATTAGCCAAATCCCTCTGTGAGCTTTGCTACAGGCCCCCGTTATGCTCTGATGACAGGGGATGTGTCACTATCGGGCGTATCAGGCCACACCAGTAATCATCTCTTGCTAAAACACCGGCTGAGAGAGAAAGAGAGGTAGAGAGACTCCAGCAACACCCCTGACCTAAAACCGCCCACTTGCAGCAGACAGAAACACAGCAGGCAGCTAATTAGCATGTGCAAATGAGATCCTGTGCCAGGGTGACCCACACAGTAGTGCAGGGAAAGCATTAAAGACACTGTATCTGTGCTTGTAAACACAATCACAAACAAGCCTTACATATTTTAGGACTCAAAACAGCCAGTAAAGATATGCTGCATACAGATGCAATACAGTATCAGAGCCAGCATACATATGCAGAGTATATTTGCACTAAATGCTCTTCGTATTTCTGCCCGTTTTCAGGCACAAATCTGGGTGTTTGGCTTAGTATGAGATATAATAATAACTAACCATGTCCTGTGCCACAACACTGATTTACACAACGTTTAGATAGCAAGACTGTTGCTATCTGCTGCTCACTACATTTCAGCTACTCACACTCAGACATGTGAAGTGGCATCTAAACTGTACAACAGATGCTCGCCCATTGCCCTCTAGTGGTCATTTGGAATATGATCATTATTATAATACGGCAACTATATACTATTGGAATATACCTCAAATAATCTACATTAGTGGTGTGCTATTAGTGGACACTTTATGATATCTATACTGAATGCTATTATTGGTTTAAACCTGCATGAGGCTAAATTGCACACAAATAAAACCAGAAAAAAAATCAATAGACCATTTATTTATTTTTATTTTTGTCCTTTCCCCAAAGCACAAAATACTCTGTTTAGCATCAGGTAGTACATTTTTCTTTCTTTTTATTTTATCAGAACTTGCTGGGTGAGTGTTTTCACATTAGCACAACATGTTAAAGTAATTATATTGTAAGAGGTTTACACACTTACATAGTGCATTTATTGCATTGTAAATCAAACCAAACAATACAAAACCAAAATAGTGCAATCATATAGATTTTCCTTTAATCTGTGATAGACCTTTAATAATCCAAGATATTCCTTCAGTGTTGCATACAGTACAGTAAATTGTGATACAGAATAAATCTAATAAAATAAACCATTAGCATTCAAAATATACTTCAGAGACCCCAAGACAATTCTTGACTATGTACTAATCACCTGGAAGGATATTTTTAATTGGGAAGAGCTTGTTTTAAGTCATCAATGTTGTTGTGTTTGTGCTTTAAGCCTGTGTTTCCTGCGTGTTGCTTTTCGAACCAAATAAATAGATTTACAAATGTGGTTTAAATACAACCAAAGCAACAAACAATTGAAAATGGTCCCAAATAACATTTTTTGTTCAATTTAAGCAAATGATATAACATATGTACACGTTAAACTAACGGAAACTCTGAATTTTGTTTGTGCTATTATATAGACAATGGCAATGGTTTTTAATGTGTGATCTATATATATTGTAGCAGTTTGTGACTGTTTATATGCATCTATGTCTGGCCATTGCATCACTCTATATAGTTTACAGTGCAGTGTTTTTCTACAAACGCTGTAAAGTTTCTCATGCATAGATAGCGTCAATGTACAATGAGACTGCGTGTGCGGCAAGAGTAAAATAAGTGATAACATATTTCATAAGAGACTGTCTTATGAAACTCATCTCGTAAAGAAGAGATCTTTACATAAGAGACTGTCTTGCATTAAGACATAAATCATTCTGTATGTGTGATAATACGCTGAAATGTTGTATGGAAGGACGAGAGCAAGCAGGAATTCAACGATTACATCAGCAGATATGACATCACAATCATCACTTATCATGCAAACAAGTGATGATGATAAAGATTAAAAAAACAGATCAAGTTTGTGAATCAGTCGGTTGACCAAACCAGACTGAATGATTCTTAAATCAGAAATACTTTCCTCAAGAGTTGGAAGAGCAGATTTCAGTTTAGGACGTTTTTTTTATCTTTACTTTAATTACTATTTTTGTCTATTTATGCTTTTAAGCTCCAGTACCTTCATGTTGTACAGAAATAAAAAACGTCATACAGGTGACAACCACAAGAGGTCACTGTAATTCAAAACAATAGAGTATAACAGGAGAAGTGAAGCTGTTAAGTGCAATACTGACAATAACATTCATGTGGTCTGCTAATAGTTTCTGTTTTGATATGAAATGGGATTTTAGTGCAGCGTGGAAAAACTTATGAATGACATAAAACTGACAACTGAAAACGAAACGGGGCACAAGAAAAGTTCTAGGAGTGGTCAAAACTTTTTTTAAATGTTGTATTAATGTTATTGCTTAATTATATGAACATTATTCTATTGTATATACTGTATATATTAGGGATAACTGAGCTGAAGAGGAGTTTGGTCAAAAATTAAACATTTTGTCAATATTTACTTTTTTAATTTGTTAATTATTGGGTAAATTGTTTAGTTAATTTGAAGAACTGTATTTGACATTATTTACTGGAAAGAATAATGGTTCTGCCCATAAGCTATTAGCATGCTAAGCCTTGAAAAGAATCCAAAACAATGTAGGTGGTGGAGGGTGGCTAAGCTGACTGGCAGTTGTGTGAGCTCACATTAGTCTCACCGGGTGCCTGTCTCTGCAGGTGAAGGGTAAGAGCTGTCTGATGTCAGAGCCAGAGTCACCCCACATCAGACAGCAAAACCTGACAGACAGACGGCCCCACCAAGGGGCTGCGGAAAACCCCTGTTTACCTCAGGATGGGTATTAGTGTGGCAAACTACATTTTGTTGCTGGGCTGACTAATTGACTAGTCAACCAATCAGTAGAGACCCTGTATAATTAAGGTTTTGGGTCATCTGACCCCCATCAGATGAATTTTAAGAAGGCATTTTAAAAAGACTGCATTGTTCAAGGAGGGACATCATCGGAATGTGTGCAGCCATCTGCGGTGGTTTCAAAGGGATAAATTCAAGATGAAATTCTTCAACACGGTTTTACCATGCAAACTGTCTAACAGCTAAAGCACAGCACTCAAAAAAACTCACGTATCAACTAGTCAATCTAGTCATCGCAACCCATCACTAGTTAAGTGTGTGTATCTGAGAGGTTCTGTGTGTATGCTTGTGTGTCAGTTAAAGGCCTGCAGCGGAGTGGTCCTGAGATGTTGAGGACGACACGTGTTTGGGTGCAGGGAAAGGTGTGTTGTCACGGCTTCCTCACGGTGAGGCTGGGATTGGTCCAATTGCTAGCATCATCTTCATTTCCATCCCTCCACTTCTTTTCTTTCTAACCGGGGGGCAGCTGCTCTGAACCCCAACTCATTCTGGGGCAGTGAGTGGCTGGCCTTTGAGGAATAATTCTGGGGGTCTTTCTGGAATGTTCTGTTTCACTTGACCACTCTGTAACAACCATAAGTAACAACATGAATGCCAAGACTGACCAATCAGAATCAAGCATTTTGAAAGCCAATAAATGCTCACCTTTTTTGTGGACTATTATTAGTGCTCATTCAATTAGCTCTTGCGTTTCTGAGAACTAGAAAGAGACAAAGTGTCTAAGACATCCTCTTTACAAGCGTGGTCCATGTAGTTAACGTTTAAAATGTACCTGTTGGCTAGAGTTGGCAGAGGGAGGGGTTACAACATTTTGCTCCGTCAGAGGGTTCATGGGGGCGGAGCCTGGAAGGTGAGTGGCCCGCCAGTATATATCCAAATATTCAGCTAAGTGTTCACAAGCGTCTTCTAACTGATTCTCGTCCAGTATGACATCAAACATTTCCTAATGTAAAAGGAAAGGGGTGTGGATAAACATAAATGGCTGAAATAGCATCTGTATGTACGCTAACAGAGACTCACAGGTGGGCACTGTGCTAGTTTATCTCCTGCCATCATCTGTACATTGAGATGTTTGCTCTGAGATTTCCCTCTGGACTTAATGAGTCTTTGAAGGACCTATAGAGTGAGGTGAAATAATGAGACAATGAAATAATGAAATAATGAGAAGTTGTCATGCTTAAACTGTGCTTATAATACTGTACAGCAAATATATTAATTCCTGATTCCAAATCAGAAAAGGTATTTTTTCAGATACAGAATTGGACAGGAGTAAAATAAAAAACTATGCTTAAAAAACATTTTGTGTGACCAACTTGAGGAAGACTTTATATAAAGTTAGTTCAAAATTTATAAAAAAAAGTCTATTCTTTTGGACAAAAGGTTAAAGCTGCAATCAATGTTTTTGTTGTTATAAATAAATAAAAATCAGTTATTGAGTGCAATGGTTTGTAGCCTTTTCTAGCAGTTCAAAATGAATTTAATTAATTAATAAATATAACGTCACATGTAACTTGCAATTTTATGCTTTGAACAGAGATGGCGATAGAGAGGCTGGCTTTAGTACCTTTGGAGAAGACACTTTCACATAGACTATAATGGGGGCAAGTGAGGTCTTGAGCAGCTGCGCCGGGTGGTTAATGGTATCTGCATCCAGAACCACCAGCTGCAAACTTTTAGCCAGTTCAAATATTCTCTCGATCTCACTCTGTACCTCAGCTGAGAAAACAACCACATTATTAATGCAGTCCTCCATATACAAGCATTTCATGCCTCTTTATATTTGTGTTTTTCATTGATTTTAAAGAGTTACAAATACTGGAAGTGCATTAAATGTATTTGATAAAACAAATACAAAATTATAAGATAGACATGAAATTAAATATTGAAGGCTTATTTAAAAAAACGATATTGTTTTAGTTATTGCTAAATTCTGTCTTTAAAATAAAAAATGTTAAGGGCTTATTTCCCTTAAATTTAGATTTATAAATGCTACATTTAGCTAGAAGTAGCAGATAAGTGAAATTATAATAAGTTATAATTATAATGTAATTTTTTTTTAAAAGACATTATAATTATAATGAAGAAAAACAAATAAAACATTTGAAACATTTCACAGTTGAAAGGTGGACATGATGTAATACTTAATAAAACAGCAAAGATCTGCCCATCTCTGTATATTAATGCATTAATATGATGTCACTCACCCAGACTGGAGCGAGTGTTTGATCTTTCCATTATCGCTTTCTTATTCAGTACAGATCGCTTGGCCAGAGACAGATCAGCAGTTACTCGTGTAATCGAGATCCTGCCAGGAAACCGCATATTAACCAAACAAACCCATGTGGTTTCAGCTCCAAAAAAACGAGTCAAAACCAGCTGCAACAGGTTTAGTTGTGGACTCACCTTCCATCAAATCTGTGTTTCAGGAAGTCAAACAGAGCTTTCTGCATCATATCAGTTACCTGAACAACATTGTGAGAAAACACATAGGAAACGTTACATAAATGCTAAATCTGAGGTATTAATAGTGTTAACCAGTGATTTTGCTGTCCACTGAATCTAAGAGAAAGTAAAGGCCTCATATTTGTGTTCCTGTAGCTCAACTGGTAGAGCGTTGTGTTGGCGGCACAAAGGTTGTGGGTTTGATTCCAGGGAATACAAGTACTGATGAAAAATAGCATATACCTTAAAGTTGCTTTGAATAAAACCGTCTGTCAAGTAAATAAATGTAAATGCATTTCACAGATTGAAGCAGGAGGTTTTTGTGTCTGAGATTATTGTGGCTGGATGAGGTGATGTGGTTTTATTTAGACGCAGGTCTGAAAAATGAATGACTCCAGAAATAGAGAGCGGAATATCAGCAGCGAAAAAGACGCTGACTGAAGAATGTGTCCAGAGCTTTGTGCCGCTATGGCTGTAGCTAAATATTTTATATTTGTGGAGCCACTCACATGCTGAATCAGAAAACATGTTACACTGTCTGTGAGTTCACATATGGAGTCCAATGTTAGTTCTTTACCAGATGCTAATTTTTTTATAGGCCATGAAGTTTTATGTTTGCATTATATTTATGCACTTAGTCGCTATGACAGTGGAATTATTTTTCTGCACAACTGTGATGAAGTCTAAAAAAAGACATTTTTAACAGAGTGCTTGGTGAATGTTTACCTCATAACCTTTCAAAGAGGGACCAACTAGAACAACAGGCCGCATGGATGGAACAACATCATACGGTGGAACATGCTCTGTCTGCAACACACACACAGAGCTTTTTGAGCATTGTATGGTAGAGCTCAAGAACTAGACAGCTAACAATTTTTGGTTGTAAAAACATTCCCCTAACGTTCCCTAAATGTTAATTAGCAACAAATTTTTAGGTATTGTTTTAACATTATTTTTTGGCTATAACAATGTTAATCAAACAGTCAATCAAACTTTTAAAGAACTTAGCCAATGTTCTGAGAACATTTCTTGTTAGCTGAGTAGTGAGTGGCTTCAAGGGTCGCTGTTTCAATAACACAGCTTTAAAATCGCTTACAGAGAATCTAAAGAGAGGCTGGACACAAACTGAACAGGTCACATGACCTGATTAAAACTGTTGCATTATGGGAAAAAGAAAGTGACCTAAACCACTAACCTGCTTTTGCTTCTGTTTGGCTTTTTGAAAACAAGAAAAAAGTATTTAAGAAAAACCTGAGGTTGTTTATATGTAAAATGACAAAATAATAAATACAGAACTAGTATTATTTCAGTCAAAACATCAATTTATATTAGAAAGTGGAATAAATCATGCTGAAAATGACCTGAAGGAAAATATTAAAAAATTAAAAATCTGCTTGTAATTTTGACTATTTATGACTATAACTGGAGCAATGGCATTACAGTAAAGACAGTACAGTATCTACTGTAAAATTACAGTAAATACCTCTCACCTGCAGAAGGAGGTGTAGACCTCCAGCCCCCAGATGATGCGTTCCCTCCTGCTCTCCTGTGAACAACATAAACACATTAGAAATTATAGAAGGAGACAAACAAACAGGTCTGAGCTGTTCTTAACATGCTATACAAATAACAATTCTCAAATGAACCATTAGCCTTCCTGTTAGCTCAAATGGTACAGCATTATGTTAACACTGCAAACGTTGTGGGTTCGATCCCAGAGGAAGGCAAGTCCTGATAAAAATATGTGTACCTTGAATTCAGTGTAAGTCACTTTGGATAAAAGCGTCTGCCAAATGAGTAAATGTAAATCAATGCCAAACGAATGCATGATCATAGATATTGATGAGAAGTAATTGTTTGTCCAACCTCTGAGCTGCTTTCTGCTCCTGCTTGATGCGCATGGCCTCCAGTTTAACAGGACTGGGAATGAAGGCAATATCTGCCCCCTCTTTCACCAGTCTCCCAATCCACCAGTCATTATTGTACTTCTGTAGAATAGGAAACAAATTGGTCAATACTAACAAGAAACTAACAAGTACCAAATGATTCAATTCTTCAATAATTTACTAACCCTCATGTCTACTTACAAATATGCATAATTTTCAAAAGAATAATAATTATTTGTAAAAAACTTTCTATGTTTCACAATTAAAGAAACTCAGACCGGTTTGGAATGTTATGAGTGTGAAGCCGTTCCTTTAAATGTGATCCTTTCCATTATATTTGATCCTTTTAGTTATTTAATGCCCTGATCTCACCTCCTTTATATGTAGAAAATCTTTGGTTTCAAAGTTTATGGCGGCTCCCTGAACCGGGCAGTCTTCATCCAGAGCCCCGCAGTAGCTGACATTGGTTCTCACTGCAAACGCCACCGGTTTGGACTGACAAGAGCACAAAACTCCTCTGAGTCAGCGGTACCAGGTGAGGTAGGTGACATGTGTGGTTGTGTGAGTAAGTGCACCTTGGCTCTCTCGAGCTGGAGCAGGACCTGGCGCTCGGCTTCGCGCCGAGACGCCTCCTTGTCCTCCTCCAGGGACAGGTCGGAATCAGATGGCCTGCTTGTGTAGGAATCAGCTGAACTCTGCAAAACAGACAAGAGCAAAATGTGACAAAAACAAAGAGACAGACCGTCACATGGAACAGTGAGATGGAGAGAGAGAAAGTGAAGAGAGAAGAGGGAGAGTGAGCGAGCAAGCGAGAGAGAGAGAGAGAGAGAGAGAGAGAGAGAGAAAAGAGAGCGAGAGAGAGTGTGTACAGCAGGCAGACATGGACTCTAGCCTTGACAATGTCAAGGCTCAAGGCTCAATATGTTAGGGCAGCTGTAACACTTCATTTCTTTGATCGCTATTAAATGGGTTCCTGTAGCTTAGCTGGTGGAGCATTGCGCTCGCAGCACAAAGGTTGTGGGGTCGACTCTCAGGGAACACACCTAATGTACACATTGCATATATACACCCTGTAGGTGGCTTTGAATAAAAGTAAATTAATTGTGGTGAATTTGTTTCATAAATGTATTTGTTACGCCTCTTTACACACAAGTAAAGTGACCTAAATATATTTACATATTTAAATAAAAAAATTTTAATGTTCTTGTTACTTCATAGAAACATTAAGGAAACGTTCTTACAACCTAAAATTGCCTGTGCTTTTTTTCTATGCATGAAACAACCAAGCTGTATAGTTTAAACAGTAAGACACATTAAGGGCCAAACCAGCCAATCAGAAGATTACTCAGTATTATATCATCATCATGTGTCAGTGAGGGTGTGTGAAAATTATATTAAAAGCATCTTCAAACACGATGCAGGAAAGGGACCCCTCACATACACACAACAGCGCTAGCCCCAAACAACCATTAAACACTCTGCTGCTCTTTTCTCTCCCTTCGAACCCGACACAGTGAAGATATCATTTAAATATCAAAGCCAGCCGCAGGAGTCTACAGCTTCCACTGTCAGAAGAGACAAAGCATAATTAAACAGACACCGGCTAAGATAGGATTCTCATGTGCGATTAAAATATACCTCCCATTTAAATGAACATGTTAATTAAAAGGCAGCTCTGGTAGGGCTGGGAGTCCGATCACAGAGGTATCTGGAGAAACCTTTGCCTGATCTGTGCCGTGATTATCTGCCTCAGTTTGTTACCTGAATTGTGGAATGAATGCGGGTAGAATTTCTCTGCCACACGATGTGGAATTCGCAATTCAATTCTAATCATACAGAATCTTTATGCAATACATTCAACAGCTGCTGTAAACCACGACACAAACCAGCTGAAACACAGAATTGTTCTCACAGTCGGGATTATTAAGATCCTAACATTAAGTCAAGCTTTATATTGCAGTAGTTTGCAAATCTTTATCTAAGAACAGACAAAGAACAAGAACAATTCAGGGATTCACTTGAGCCAGACTCAAACCCAGGCCCCTGCAAAAGCGCTATTGCGCAACCTATCAGCACACATTTTATATTCCAAACGCTCACCGTTTACATTAACTCTCAGTCCATTTTAGACGACCTGACAGACTAAGCAATTTTCCGTTCAGTACCTGGATCGATAGCGTAACGTAATCCTTTAAAAGACACAATGCAACCATCCGCTGAGTGTTTTCACAACACCTCATCTGATATTCCACTTACAACACACATTCTGACCACCAGCTTTTCCCAGAAAAGCTTATGTAACAACAATATTGAGTTATGACCCCTACAGCCCCAAATGTAAAACTTGTACCTAGATGAACTCAGGTAACAATTTCATGTTGTTTTCCTAAGAGCATTTTCCTAATGTTTATATTAAGTAAGAAAAACATTAAAATGAACGTTTTTAGATATTGTATTAACATGTGTGGCTGTTCAGACGTTTTAAAATGCTGTAACTTTTAAATGTTTTACTTGACTTTAAAATGTKTTGTGCACACACACACCACACACACACACACACACACACACACACACACACACACACACACACAGAGTAAAGGATGTTAAATAAACATTATACGTTGTTGCAACTTTATTTTAAGAGAGCTTTCACAGAACATTAGCCAGTGTTCTGAGGCATGTCACCTTGTGACTAAAAGGCCATGTAATCTGACTGCTATCTTCTTCCAGTAACACTTCATGTCAGCAACCCTAAACTTTTTCATTACTTCACTGGCGTAAGATTGCTGGGGGCAGTTGAGTTTACCCCCAACTTCCACAATAACAGCACACGGCCAACAGGGGGCAGAAAATCACGAGCCTCCCCTGGTCCACAAGACTTGTTAGATAACAGACGTTCATTCACCTACACGCGAAACCGGTTCACGCACCGCTTCAGTCTGTTTGGATCTGATTCGCAGTGTGTCGTATTCCCGCACACTGCAGTGTGTTTGAACCGAGCATGGATGGAGGGATCCCGGCTGCGATGAGACCAGAGCAGAGGTGTGGGTGGGTGGAAGTCTACAACAAGCAACTTAATGCACCAGTCAACAAACGCATGTACAGACATGAGATGACGCAACGCAATGATGCTGTTTTGAGAAAACACTTCCTGCATTTTTTGGTGCTGACGTCACATTCGTTCAATATGACGGCAGAAGCAGATGCCAGCGTGGACGGTCGTGTCATTATTCTCTATGTGACACATAACAAAACGTTGCGGGGTGTGAAAACTAGGACCAGACTAGATTAAATAGAGATTTAAGTGCAGCAATGATAAATATGGCTTGTAAACGTAAAATCTGGGTCCTGAGGCAAAACCAATTAAGAGCCACTGATTTATGACCGTTATCAGACAGAAGGGGAAATTGAACCATATTGGTTGGTTATAAAAACTTAAAACAGGCTTTAAAGTCAATGTCTGTATCCATTTTAACACAAGAAAACATGCAATATCAACACCTAGTAGGACAACGTGTATTACATATATATATATATTAGAAGGATATATTATGCAATAAGCTTTTTTTTTAATTTATCGTATGAAAGTAAATGCCAAAGAGTAAATAAAGGGGCAGAACGGACGATGTCTCTACGTCAATTAAACAATCAATGGAGCTGAATGCCTTCGACGCGTCTGCACGCTTCTCTGAAATCCTCGCCCGAGAATTATTTATTCATATAAAAAGACTTACAGCGGGTTATTAATAGACTGCAGCCCGGCAGAAAACATGCAAAATTCATCCCCTCCGCCAAAGCAGCACTGATTGATTACAGCGAAAATGTAATACAGGGAGCGAGAGGATCGCAGCGCGGTCGAGCGAGAAAGAAAGAAAGAAAGAGAGGGAGGAAAAGTGACAGAGATGAAGTGCATGAGAGAGGGGGAGAAAAGAAAGAAAGAAAGCAAACTATCCCTACCTTGCAGCTGATCAGCGCTGCGCTGGAATCGGACATGCCTAGAGAAACATCCGCTCACATCCCCGCTTTTCACTCAGCGGCCGAGCGAGAGGCGAGTCGCGCTCCATGATCAACAGCACAGAGAGATGATAGCGAACTTACTGCACTCAACGCCTATACAAAATTGATGCCCTGACTGCAGCAGTTGAGTTTAGCGCTGAGAGCAAACACCCCCTCCCCTCCACCGCCGCCGCCGTCGCTGCTGCTGCTGCTGCTTTTCCTCCGCCTGCGCTCACGTTCATTCAGGCTCCATTTTCTGGCGCTCCGCGCGCTGGAAATGCTGCGGTGCGGCGGGGGAGGCGACGTTTACCCCTCACACCAGACGCTGAGATCTGATCGCCTTGCAGCAGGAGATACAGACGGGCTTTACAAGCGGGAAGCTCGTTTTGCCGAGGTGAAACGAATGATGTTTTCTAGCTCATTATGCTGCTGTGTTATTATATAACGGGAGCCAGAAACACCGTATGCAGTGATACCCAAACGTGTAGAAGCTATAGTTCAAATGGTTTTTGTACAGACAAGGTCTGAATGGTAATTTAGATGATCTGCAAACCAGTTTCAGGGAAACATTTAACTGGAAATATGAACTGTGTTTTTCTTGTGTTGTTTTGACCTTATTTTGCTTTGAGAGATTATGTACAAAATATAATGTATTATTTGCTTATGCCTATTACACAAAATATTTAAAATAATACTAAAATTGCAATTGCTTTAAAATGACATGATAGTTTAAATGGTAAGGATTTGTGTGTATTCGACTTGGACTAAGTTGCAATCGTAACTTTTGCCTCTAAATCGCCACCTGTGTTTGAACCATGATCTTGCAGGTTACTTTACAAGTATTCTTAGGTATGTAGGCCAAACTGACATTATCTGACCTTTTTGACATATGGCTTGCAGCTTTAAGATTTATGTATATTTTGGTCCGGGTGGGTTTCATGTTATTATTCTAATGCACACATATATATGTTTTATTGCATTAAAAAGCTCGGTTAATCCCAATAGCCACCTGTTAATGTATTAAATTAAACAAGGTAAAGCAAACATCAGGAAATCTTTACAGGAAATGCCTGTTGTCAAAGTCTGACACACATCTTAAAATCTTGCCCATTTCTTGAACCTTTTTCCATCTTTCCTGTATCACTTCAAAAATACAACAAAATAAGAGACAATTTTTGTCAATGTTATGTCCTGAAATATATGTTAGCCACAAGCCTGTATTTGTCTGTATTAGTACATTTAAACTATCTAGCATTTCAGTTATCATAGCACACTTTGTCCTTTTTTCCAGCTCATGCACAATTTAGTATCTTTACCCACCATTTCATGCCCACCTTGTTTCAGTAACACCAGCAGAAGATTCGGCTAATGCTAATGCAAACGTTAAATCTGGACCAGACACATGAAAGCTCTCCTGTGCATGATTTAACATGATAAACAAACACATCTGCGTAATGAGAAACAGCTGTGAAACAAATTATATTCATGCACTGGTGCCCTATAATATAATGTGAAATGAATATGCAAATTTAAAATACTATTTTGTAAATCCTACACAAAATTAATAATAATATACTGAAAATGAACAAATAGGGTTTTGACCCCTGCCTAAATTAATAATATATAAGCTAGATATTTATACAAAATTGTAGGTATTTAATACATTTTGATGTTAAACTTTTAATAATTGTTGAAAGTGTTAACAAGTGCAAGATTTAAAAAAAAAGGCAGGAAAAGTTGGACAGAAATTCTTGACACCAACAGGCACAAACTCTCTGTGAGCGTTGATCTTAATAACCTCTCTCTATCCGCTGATCTCCTGAGGCCTGATCTTACTGAGAGGAAATCTGTTTAGCTCAATGCGGTTAGGGATGGATGCCTTCACAGCGAGGCTGTCCTGACAACAGCATGATGCGCAATGCTCCACAAACACAAGGTGAGTCAGCTTCCATGGGGCGGCACTGAGACCGACTCAGTGGCATGTTAATATGGGCCCTTTCTCTTATCAGGTTGTATTAAATCAGCATGCTAATGGAGGTCTGTGGCTGCCTCAGGCAGTGTGGAGCTCTCACGAGTCCATTATACTGGAAGCATGTGTTCTTTCTTCATTCAACTTTGTCTGCATTAGAATAAACTCTGTAGTGGCTTTTAGAGTTGCGTATCTTGGGGCCGTATTACCGCTGTGCTTTCTTTCATACATGTACTCGCAAGTGGGCAAACTTAGAAAACAAACACAAGGGCATTTTTATACACAGACTGCTGTAATGTGAGTAATAATAACTATTGGAAATATTTAGTATTAGGATCACAGAATAATTTCGTACAGAGGAGACCAAGGGGCTAGATGGCTAGATGTCACACTTTGTGCTCCAGTGAATATTCCTCAAAGCTGGTCTCTTTTTGAAAGCCAGTTTCTCCATAGGCATATACTTTAAAGTCTTAGCTCTACATGAAAAGCCACTGAACAGAACCAGCATTCCTGCCTATGAAGAAAGATACAGATCATTGAACATGTTGAACGTTTTTTAATAACATGCCTCAGTAGCAAGGCATCCTATCACATTTTACAGAGCTTGTTTTTTAATAGCATAAGAGATTGTTCAGCAAAATGTTATGAAACACAAATTATGAAGCATAATTCATGAATCAACAACATTGTTGCAATGTTGCAAATAACATTGCAACAAATATTGCAATGTTGAAGACCTTTGACTTTTCTGTGACAACCAACCCCTCCCTTGTTTAAATAAACCATTTAAGCAGTAACAACACACAGGCTAAAGGACAATGACAAAATCTTGAGGTAGCTAGTGGTGTAGAAAATCATAAGGGTGAGTGAAGGGGCATAAACTAAAAGCGTCACTCTTCCTCAGTCTAAGCGATGGAGAAAGACTGGTACATGTTTTTTGCTTGTGATCTAAATATAGTTTTTCTTCCACTCTACTTGGTTTTCTTATGCTTGGTGCATAACAGGCTGCCTGGACGCGGACTGATGACCCGTAAAAAACCACAGGGTGGTCTGAGTGAGGTGGAAAGACTTTGTAGAGGCTAAACTTAACTATACAAATAATAATATACAAATATACAACTCACAATATACAAATAAACTTAACTCTAAACTTGAGTAATCTTACTGACTTGTAATGAGTCAGTCTCTGAAATCACTCAATAATTCGGTGATTTTAAATTCTGTCTGTGTGTAGTTAAGGTATATTTCTGATTTAGTTATTTTTGGTTATTTGAGTCACTTCAGTTTCGGTTTCAGTGTGAATGAAGTGATTGACATAATGTCAGTGGAATTTCACGTGTGGCTCATCATTTCGGATGTTGGCATTTGTGGAAAACCAATCCCTGGAGAGAACTTAAATTCGGACTTCTCATTTCTATTTCAAATGAGAACAGAGCAAATCAATACCAGCAACAAAACAGACGGATATCTCATCCCATCCTGTTGAGAACTTCCTGTCCTTATCTTCTCCTGTTATCCTGCAAAGTTTCATCTTTCTGTTTTTTATCAACAGCAGCTCTCTGTTGGTTCCAAAGTAATCGCTTTTAATTATGCAATACGTTTGTGTTCCCATGTGTGTTCGTATTGCACTGGTCAAAAACCAAGCTAACATGGAACGCTTCTAGAGCATTGGCTAACATTCTCTAAAAGTTCTCCCAAAGTTATCAAAAATGTTCATGCATGTTAGTAGAACGTTTTTCATGTTATGTGACATATATATAAAAAAATGTTATTTTTAAGTTGTTACTGGAATGTTTCAAAACTTTTACAGAATTTTAAAAATGTATAAATAATGTTCTTATAATCAAATATGAATCATTAATACAGAGTCTAAAACCTGGATGTTTTGAACATTCCTCTTACAAAAACATGTTTTGCATTTACATGTTACTTAATGGAAACATTACGGGAATGTTCTTAAATGCTACAATTAGTAGCTGGGGACACGCTCCCACTTATAGATCGCCAAAATGTTAAAAATAGCATCTGCGTTTTACGTTTCAACCACAGGCAGTGAATGTGGAATATTGAGACCAGAATAACACTGAGACAAAAATGAGACAACAGAAATATGAGAATTATGTAGGTGTGCGTTGTCCACACAATGCACAGCATACCAATGGCATTGTGGGATTGACCCGTACAGCTCAAATGGCAGGACTGACCAAATATATACCGGGACAGAAAGCAAGACTATGGAGGTAATGAAAGACAATTTGATCTATATTAGCCGTACTTACATTTGCATTGATTTATTTAGCTGCCATTTTTATTCAAAGTGACTTTCAGAGCAGAAACAAGCATCAGTAACTCAAGGGAGAACACAATAATGCCATCATACTAAATTGCAATTAAGTGCTACAATACACTGCGGTGCTAAAACAGAAGAACAAGTGCAGAATAACCGTTAAATAAAATAGGGATAAAAATTGGGTGCAACTACATAAATTTGTTTTGCAGTATGAATTCATATTGATTAAATAGAAGAATGCATTGTGCACATTTTCTGTGAACTTATATACTGATGTATTTGTTTTATGATCTGTAATGGAGGAAAAACTAAACAATTTTCAGCTGGTGTCTGTGCATGACTACATATTTCAGCACATATTTTGTCTTAATGTAAACTTCATTATACATATTATACAAAAGTACCTTACAGTATCATATTTGTCGTATTTTACAATGCTGTAAAGTGCCACTTTAGCTTATGCCGTGCCACATAAAGTTTACTTCCTGATACACAGAAAACAAACATTAGTAAGTGCTTGTTTTTATAAAACTGCTTAAATGAAAGAAATAGTGGTATTAAATGTCTACACCTCTATGAACTTTGCTAGTTCATCAAATTTAATCAAGGCATTGAGCACTGATGCACCAGTGGGCACACACACACACACACACACAAAGCACTCCTCACGGGATGGGCTTTTAGTGCTCTAGTCTCATGCAGTATTTAATTGACCTCACACAGGAAGCCCAGCGGTTCCAAATGCACTCCTTCCCCTTACACAAAAGAAACACCATGAACGCCTGCAAGCATGCCAGAAAACAGACATCTGTGGATATTCCCCCAAACCTGTGTGGTGGCGGTCCAATAAACCTCATTCTGTTACTTTCTTTTAGCTCTGTTTTCATTTTCAGTTCAAATCTCAGCAGGGTTAAGATGATGGACTCACACAATCAGCTAACAGAACAATTTATTCCCGCTGTACAGAACTTCTGTTTGAAACATCGGTCCGGTTAGATCACAGTCAGTTTTTGGAGGTTTGAATATTTCATGTTTTATATTCAAAATTTTTGTGAGTCTAAATTTAAAGGCAGCGGAATAACTGACGTTCCCACAACAAATATTCATTCTAATAAAGGTTTAAGAAGTGACTGTACTCACCCAGTTCGAGGGGTGGAGAGGGGCTACAATCTCACGGCTAGCTGCTCATGCTGTGCTTCCTCTCAGGACAGAAGTGAAGTGTACTGTAGTCTCCGACTTCAGTTTCCTCTCCTATTCCCTCCCTCCCCCAGCACATTAGACTGAATCTATCTCATATTCCCACTGTCTTATTCCATTCCTGGCTCCCTCCCCTTTTTACTCTCTCTCTCTCTCTCTCTCTCTCACACACACTCTCTCTCTGGCACACACACACACTCACTTAGTCCCTTATGTCTCTGTGTCTTCTCTCCTCATTTTTCTCACATCACACTGGCTCAGCTTTAAGTCTGATAGCGTGAGTGCATCCCTTTTCTATAGCTGAGTGTTTCCCAGCCAGTTTTAGGCTTTAAGAACATTTTTCTAACATTTCCAGCTAACAAAAATGTTACAATTATTATTTTGATAAGTTGATGTTTGGTTATCAAATGTTTTCAAACTTTTTTTTTATTCTGTAACATTATTAACATTAAGAATTATGTTTTAAGGGATGTGATATATAACATTAAAATATGTTCTAATGTTACAGCAAGAACAGTTATAATGTTATAATTTTTAGTTATAATTTTGTTTATGTTCGTATGTTCTAAGTTTTGGATTGCTAACTGATTAAAATCAGGTTGAGTTTAACTCTTCACCAATTTTAATACAGTTACAAAATGACACAATATCTCTTTATTTTTTTCTCCAAGATGGTAATACGATTATCCAGAGAATCAATATATCTCTTATTAGTGTAACTCCTATATTAATATTATGCCTCATGAGTTATAAATGAGTAATCTTTAAACACTCAAATTTTCTCTTGGGTGATGCCAAAACCTGGCATGAAATCCACAAAACCGAATTTCCGCAGCGTTTGTGTCAGTGACAGAGCTGTGGTTTGGGAGAGAGTTTTGAGTTTCCAGGTGTCTCTTTTTTCTGTGTTTATGTCAGATATCTGAACATGTCCCATGGGTGGTCTGTTTCAGTGAGACAGGGCGGTCTTATGTAAAAGTTCTCAGTGCTGTTGAACTGTGCAACAGAACATACCCCATCAGTCACCTGCCTCGAAGAATTTCAACCACACAGCCACCAAAGAACTCACTTTAAAGCAAAGGACTCAACAATAGACAACACAACAACACAAACACAACAAAGCACACATGCAATACACCAGCTGCAATACAACACACCCAACATTAAAACACATTAGGTCTAGAAAAGAATGTAAAAATAGTATTTTAGTGGAAAAGTGATTATTTTTACATAATTTTAAAGACAACTTTCTTTTCACCTATTCGTGTTTTCTTTATTGCCTTGAGCAACTTCACAAAAACTTCAAAGAGAAAAACTGTTTTGCCCTGAGAGTTTCAGCCGAACAGCCCCATTAAACGAAATGTGCGCATTATAACGCACCACGCAAATTAAAGGGTTTCTGCTGTAGTTAAAAATAGAATATTAGGAATATATTATACCAAAATAATGTAATGTAAAAATATCACTTTTTCTGATGCAAGTGGATCACAGCAGAGATAAGATGTAGGAGGATCAGACAGAAGCAGCTGATGGCAGATGGTGGATCTCATATAACTTTTAATTTCCACTGTCCAGTAGATCTGAGATCCATAATAGATGAGGACGTGTTGCTTAGAACAGCCAGGCATGCAGGGGAGGGGAAGGGGCCCATCAATTTGAGTTCCATATGAGTGGTGCATGTGAATAAAACATGAATAGAGGCTTAAATCCACAATGTTATCAGAGCAGAGATGGAGCGAGCGAACGAGAGAGAGAGAGAGAGCGAGAGAGAGAGATAAATTTCTACATCTACACAAGGACTGCTTGATGTTGGCAGTCCTATGAGCTCATTCAGTCCTTGTGTCTGTCAGGACTTGTTCACTGGGCTGAACGCTCCACCATGCATTATGTATGAAACCTCTATTTTATAGGATTTTTGGGGTTTAAAACTTTTCACATTTGTAAGCTGCGAAAGTTTCATTTATTCTGGTTCACTTGTAGCGGTCGCGACAAAGCTCATGTCGATTGTCTTCATTAAAACATGATTTTATTAACAAATGCAAGCTTCTAACTACATTGATAAGCAACAGGAAGTGCAAATTGCGACATTTTACACTACAGTAATATAATAAGAAACACCTGTCTAAAATAAACTCTGCTAAGAAGCTGAAAACATATCGGCTGAGTCAGGTGTTGTCTAACAGGCCTGTTTGTTTATGATTATTTGTCTCTCAAGGGTTTAAACACAGAAGAGGAAAAAAACAGGAACACAGTGCAACAGTTTCTGTATGATTTACCAATATCATACATCTCACGTCAGATGATAATTCATGTTATTAGTACAACATAAATATTGCTTTGGATATTGTGTTTAAACACACAATATATGTCTTGTTTCCTGCATCTAATGCAAGCTGTCCACAGTGTCAAATACTGTCGATTGATATTCAACTACCCCCATTAGCAAAAGATGCAGTTTACAAAAATCACGACTGTCTATGTCTCAGTTCTTACTAAGCAGCCTACCAAGACACCATTGACTACCACACGTGCGTTACGATAGGATTGAGCGTCAATAATTTACATTTATATTTACTCAAGCGACTTACAAGGTGAGGAAAACAATGAAGCGATGATGCATGTACTTTCGTTTATGATGCTGTCCAGGTAGCATACTTATTTGGTTTTGAGACACAGCCATCGTAATGACTGGCCTGGTGAAAGCACTCTGTGTCCGATTAGATGCCTAGGTAAACTGCATTTTTAATGCTACAGGTTTGAATCAGTCTACAGTCTCTATCACTGACAGCATACACAATACAGCAGTAAACGGAAGGATTGGATTACTCTATTCCTGATAAATAATGCAATAGCACTTTCACGCGGTCCTTCAGTACTTCTGATCTATCTATTCATCATAGCCTTGATGTTCGTCATTTATTTATACGTGGAAGCAAGATGATCATGGACATAACATTAGATTTAAGAGGTTTCTAACAGTCCACCCAGCTATCAAGGGCCCTTCTCTCAGCGTTCCCCAGGAGTTCCCCCAAAGTCATCAAAAGGTTCTTGCAGTACTGCTTGGTTCATATAACCAAGCAATACAATAACCAAGCAATAATGTCGACGTAACATTTTAAACGTTAAAATGACTTTATTTAAACGTTCAGAATAAAATTATTAGCTGGGTATTTTTTGTGATTGGTCATTGTGATTTTTATATTTTAGCTTTTGCAGTTCACATAAACAGAAATGAAGCAGAGAATATCAAACTTTAGTCAGTGCTTTACATGTTCCACAAACAGAGAGCAAGAATTTACAATAGCATCGGCTTCCATGTTGTTTCAGTCTAGCACAGAAAGATTCAGTGTTTGGTTATGCAGGCAAAGCTGGTCTCATTTTTCACTGATGTGGCGCTTTGGTAAGAGAGGACTTGCAGTGCTGTCTGTTTCAGATTGAACTATTGACTTCTGAGGCAGGTTATATCAGTGTCAGAAGGACAAAAGGCTTCTTTAAGCTGACACACGGAACTACGGGCTTTATAGCTGGTGGCAATAAACCAGATAATGTAATGACGTAATCGTGTCATCATATTCTTTATGTCTTAGTATGTCATAGCTCACTAAACACTGATGTACGACGTCAGCTATTGTGGTTTTTGAGGCCGAAATGGCGAAATGTTGTCAATAGTGCCCTCTGGTGAACATACAGAGTCTTGATATATATAAACAGAATAATGATATATACAGTTTGATGATATATATTAACAGAATTAAACAGAAGGTAATCTGTATTTTTTATTTGCCTATATTTTTGTGTGTGGAACTTATAAGAAGGAACTTGTGAGAATTAATAGATTATTCAGTAGCACGTATTATTACTTGCTGGGACGTTTTGGCATATTTGCTCTCTTACTATTTTTGTGTCTGTAAACCGAAGGAAGGAATTAGGAAGTAACAGGATTATAACAGTACCAGTGTTGTGCTCTAGATGGCAGTAAACGGCAACAAAACCTTTTGTTTTATAAATCTCTGTTTTGTAAAAGAATTAAAATACTGTTTATTTAAAGTTATACTTGTAATATTTTGTAATTTATACATAAAAGCAGTATATTTCATTTTTAATATAAAACTGATTTCGAAGAGCATCATTTTACTTTTGTTAGAAAAAGACAGAACTAGAAACTCCACACTTTTAAAAAAAGGCAAGAATTTTAAACACTTCCCTCTATAAATACTAGTGCATACCTCCAAAACCAATAACAATAAAAAAAATTGCGTAATATTATTGACCAACATAAATTACTGTATACTGTATACTCATACTGTATAGTAAATACAGTTCTCACACACATTTTAAAACAAACCACTATCTTATTTTCATTGTAATAACTAGTCAAAGATTCTCACATTTGTTCCTGCAAAGAAATTTTTTTGTTAGGTTAAAAGATGCACTAAACAAGCATAATATAATTAAACAAGACGCTGTGAGCTAACAGACAGGCAACATTCTCAGAACGTTGGCTAACAATCTCTAAAAGTTCTGTCCAAGTTCTGTCAAAAATGTTTATGCACTAACGTTTTAATTTTTCATATTAGATATCATATATGTAATGGTTTAAAAGCATCACATCATTAAAATGTTTGAATAACGTTCTTATTACCAGGCAATGACATTGATGCAATTTCTAATCATTTAGACACTTTGAACATTCCTAAAACCTAATGTTTATGTTATTTAATGGAAACATTAGGCAAACATTCTAACAACTCATAATTGTGACTGAGGTCAGTGAAGATATTGGTTTACAGAGGGTGGAACCTACAAGTGCAGTTTTGACTCTGACCCCAAATTTCATTCTTTGCTTGGGGTTGTTCACGGTTTAAGACAGGAAATGAAAACTCTTCAGACCAAAGTGCACAGCCTTTAGTCAGCACAGATAGAGAGTTAAAGATGGTAACCCTGTCTGGAGGGACGAGTCGGGTGGGGCTGGTTTAGATTGGGAACAGAAAAGGTAAAAATGTGAATGTTATAGACACTTAAAATGGATTTTATGTGCTGTGAACCAGACGACCACATCTTAGCCCCTATAACTCAAGTTCATGTATTTGAATTGCTTCCTTCTGTAGTACAAAATTGGGGTAGTGGTTTATTTGAATGTGTGTGTGTGTGTGTGTTTGTGTGTGTGTGTGTTTGCACAATCTCTGTGAATCTGATTACTGTATGATGATAGGTGCTAACTGGAGTAGATAGTGTTAAACAGATTGTGTGCCAAGTTGGCACTCTAATTTAAGAGTCAGAATTTATGTCGTCCAATAATATTATGCAATATTTTATTGTTGTTGATTCTGGTCATAAGCACTTTAATATTACTTGAGGAATATTTAAATGTTGGATTCAAAACGCTGTAGGTAATATCGTGGGGCTTAATAAGTGCTCTTATATTGTTCAGTTATGTAATCCCTGCAATTGTCTGTTTAATCAGAAAATGTTATTTTGGGAGCTTGGTTCAAACAAATCAATTTAGTATTGTAAAACAAAACAATCTGTGGGATTTAATCTAGGAACTCTAACTCAATAAAACAGACACATGCCCTAAAGTGTAACCACAGAGAACATTAGACCAAAAGAGACCAAACTTCACTCAAAGGTTATGTGTTCTGTGAGCAGAACAAATAAAGTTTTATTTGCATAGTGGGGGCACCAATTGCACACACACACACACACACACACACACACACACACACACACACACACACACACACACACACACACACACACACACACACACACACACACACACACACACACACACACACACACACACACACACACACACACTGTTTTTATCAACTTCGGATCCCCAGGCAAGACCAAAACAGAAGGGGAAACGTTGTCCAGATCCACTTCGAAAGTAAGTTCAGCCGCAAGCCTGTTTGTAATGTACTGTCATATAATTATTCTGACCAAACCACGTTTGCACAGCACACAACTAATACAAGGACTGACTGTCGGCATATACACATATACACATATACAAAAATATACACATTCTCTGCGTATTGTGTGCATCGTTTTGTCCACCCTGAACCGACACACACACACACACACACACACACACACACA
>JBAJNP010003025.1:31705-42818 GCA_036877545.1 Yasuhikotakia modesta | reverse complement strand
CACACTCACGCACACACGCTCACATGCACAGCCGTGCCTAAAGGCTGCAAGACACCTGACATGTTTCATCTAGCACCCTGTCACCTTCCTCTTGTACCAGCTCACAGCTAGAGAATAAAAATCACACCGTGAAGAAAAAGAGGGAACCGCAGTTTTTGTGGCTGGTTTGAGTTATGAAAAAAGAGAGAGAGAGATGAAGAGAAAGTATGGAACAGGTTAACAGTTTGGTAAACAGCTAACAAATAAGATGAGCCGGTGATCAACAGTACAGTATAATTCAGGATAACAATGTTGGTAACAATGTTTCTCTAACGTTTCTTTAATGTTAAGTACTTTGGAAACCTTAGAAACCTTAGTTTTGTTCAAAACAAAATCATCAAAAAACATTTTCAGTAATGTTAGTGAAACGTTTTAAGACATCGTCAGCCAATGTGATAACGTTCCGTGTCAGCTGGGGCCGTCTCTGTCTCCTATATTTAACACACAGGATTTGAAAAACCAGCTCATTAGCAGAGATTTTTTTAGCAGACAGATGGACAAATAGACCAAAAATACGGATGATTATGGATCCCACACCAGATCTGTCCAATCAAACGCACTCTAGACTGGGAACGTATAATTGTGACTATAAATCTGGAATGAAGCGGAGGTCTAGCATGAGATATTTTTGTTCCATGTGTCTGACTAAATTGAAGATGCTACAGCGGTAGGAAATCCATTATAACCCAATTACACGAGTCGGGTTTGGACCGGGCCTGGGCTGCTCCTTTTTGAAAGGGCTCCGTTTAATCCCCAAAAAGAGGCTAATGGAAAATGTGGAAATAGAAGGCACACTTCAGTAAGTTTGTGGGGATTTACTGGGATTAATGAACTGGCAGGTTTACTGTCAACACACGAGAGAAAGCAATCGTTTACACGGCACGGGAATACCGCATCAGTCCGTCAGCCCACACACAGAATCAAACGCACGAGCCCATGCCTCTCCCTCACGCTCCAAGCGCAGAAATCCTAACAATGACTAGCCTAGCTTCCAACATCATCCAATACATGTTAAATATAAGCTGGAGATAGCTTTATACTTTCAGCTACAGGGATACACAAATTCCTCTCCTTTGTGTGTCTGACTCGCTCTCTCAGGCGGGAAAGACTCCAATAAGATCCCTGTGCCAGAACCGGCCAATGTTAGTGCACAAAACATTCAATACATGTGCTTGATTTGAATGCAGCTGAGGTGACTTGCATCTGAGCAGCTATGATATGCTAACGCTGGCAGTTGTGATTTCACACCTTGGCTCTCAAATAAGCAAAGACAAAGTTCAATGCGCTATTTAAAGGACAGGAAGCCTGGAAATGAATTTCAAATTATTATAAAAAATAATAACACCAGACCTAGCTTGTACTGGATTCACATGATCTTCACATCTAAACTAGCAGCCAGCAGAATCTGTTAAACCAAACAAGACATACAACAAACCAGTAGTAAACCACTACTTTAGCATTATTCAGACAGTCCACAGACTCTATTTTTTGGTTAAAGCTAACAGTGTAGTGAACAGAAAATGGGTGAATAAGTGTTTTAAAGGTAAAATTACCAGTTTTACATTCTTTTTATGCAGCAGCTTAGCTACAACTGGGCCAAGGTCACAGGTTCGAACTAATCTGGTTTCAACATTGCAGTGCTGACCACAGGAAAACCAAATCAGATTTGTGTGCAGTGTAAACAAAGCCTAAAATCCAAAAAACACCCAGTCCGGCTTTAACTGATGTGATGTTGTGATGTTATTTGACAGGAAATCAATATTCATATTATACTCTATCATTTTCTTGCCCACATCTGGTCGTCACCATACGGCAGCTGGAGTCAAAATGAACGTTGCGTCTCTCTCTTCCCATTGATGCCAGCACTCCAGCGCTCCGGTAATCTAGGGAAAGATGGATTAGCCGACAGATGCAAACGATGGATGGATGGAGCGTAGTGGGCGGTTACAACAGATAAATGATCTCAGCAGAGGGTGGGATTTTTCTGCCCTCCTCCAATCAGAATTCATGTGACCTGCCTTCTTTGACCTTCTTGTTTTGTTATCAGTTTAGAATCTCAAACACAAGTTTTGCGAAGAGTCACTTGAGAATCTATAAAGCAGTTTTAATTATGTTTTTATGGCTCCAGGACAATTAAAGCTTCTAAGGAGCAAATACTTAGCTTTATATTTTGTTAGCAGGAGTCGAGGCATCTGGAACATCATGCGATTTCTTCTTCATATTCCTACTGGAACACATGAAACACACAAAATGAGGCTGAATTTTAAATACCACCGGCTAAACCGGAATAATAGCCAGGAGTGTTTAATGCTACAGTGGACAAAAAATACATCTGAACAGTTATTGAAATTTGGCAAAGGTTTAGTCAGGAAATGTTCTTTCAAACACAAGCACAGAAACTCCCCAAATGTGACAAAATGTCCAAGATATTTACATTTTGATGTCAAAACTGCCCCTGTACTAAATTCTTCTCGCCTATCCACTGCATTGGCATATTTCATAATGTTTTATTCTACCGTGTAATTGCTTTAATACCTCTGCATTTAAATGTCTGTCAAACTTTTTGAAACACTGAAAAAGAACTGTAATTTTGTCAAAATCTACCCTGAAAGTACAATATAGAGTTATACTGTGAGAAAGCAATGCACTTTTTTAAAAGAAAAATGTCCCTAAAAATCAATTGCTGGGGTCAAATATTCACCCCAAACAAAAATATTTCTCTGACACTGGCGAGGGTGTGAGTGACACTAGCTGACATAATGTCAACAGAACTGGTGAAAGATGAGTGATGATTGGACGCTTGTAAACTAATGGGGAGCTGAAAAATAAAACTGAACATTTGAACCAATCTTACAAGGTGTGCAGAGTGTAAGGATAATCGCTGTAGATGTGTTGGTAAATGTTTAAGGACGTAATATGCTGCTATTTTTGCCCATATAAGCCACCGAAGAAAACAACAACAAAATATGGATGTTTTTCGATCTGTTGTGCTACAGCATCTAAAATTTCGAGAGATTGTTGGTCATGTAACTCACCAAAATTACACCTTAATATACACATACATATTAGCGCCAACATGAGAAAATGATGTTTACTCTGAGCTCAGAAACCGAAGCTCACAGAGGGTCTGGCTTATTGATTTTCCCACAATGCCGGCCGTCATATTTCTCTCTTATTGTCAGATTTTATGTTCAAAACCACAACAGCGCTCTAATAGCACGGCGGCTAAAGGACCGGCTGTGTGTCGTACAGGAGAAAGACCCATTGGACCACCCCACACCATGTCACCCCCCCACCTTTTCAACAGCACAGAGAAGCAGCCTGTGGGGTTGGCTGAGAAAGAATGGCCAGCCTCTCTCTCTCTGGTGTTGTCAGGGTCAGTCCTGTCTCAGCTTGTCTAGGAAAATTGAGTTTGATGCTGACTGGGCCGTGCTGAGAGGCTCGGTCTGTAATCTTGCGACGAGGCAAGCAGGAAAACGACGAGATCTGCGCAGCCGAAGCCCGGGGCTCTGAACTAAATCAAAGAGCTGAAAAGTCAATAACAGCTTAAAGCAAAACCAATGACAGGGAGTTAGGAACAGACAGAGAGATGAATGCAGACTGCATTCCTACTCATAATTATGCATTTTAATAAGCACACAAGTCTATGTCACAGTTTTGATTAAAAATGAAGAATTCAACTAGAGACCACCTCAAACCAGCAACAAACCAGTTCCAAAAACCAACTTAATCACCTTAAACAGGTGGATACGTCCAGTAAAAGTTAATTATACAGCGATTTCTCTTAATTTATCTCTTTAAGAGAGACGGTTCTGCACATCGATGCCACAGTACAGCATGTGGTGGCCATGAGTGACGTGTGGCTGTGGAGAGCTGAAGAGATTAATGCAAAGATCTTACCGCACTATGAGGCAGGATACACGTTTCCATGGCAATTGCATCCAAGCATTAGTCAACAATGAAAATTCTGCCATAATTCACTCACCACGTGTGACTTTTGTATCTGTAAAAGCATCAAAAGTGGAGTAAGACGTTTCATTCATCATGTCTTTATATGAATTGCTTCAGTTCACAAAATCAATCTGAACGATTCGTTCACAAATCACACCAATACATTTCCAGACTTTATTTATGACACGCGAGAACCAATCAGATGCCTGATCTGATGTTTCACACGGACATGTGATGCATCAGTCGCTTAATACATTCAAAATATCTTCTGTGAAAGGAAGGAGGATTTTGGAACTGCACCTTTAAAACTTGCAGGCTGTGATGTCACTGTTCTGACGTCCCTTTGCCCTTACCTACGGGCTGCAGGGTCTCTGAAGGACAATTGCTTGTTCATATCGGCTCAGATTGCTCTCTGACACTTTACCCTCCTCCCAAAAAACGAATAAGAGAGAAGGAAGAAAGAACCAGATGAAATATGAGCTCTTTCACCATCACTTAGGCTTACAGAGTAAGTCAATTAGTCATGGCAGGCAACAGTCAAGAAAATATTCTACATGACAGCCCTAACGAGAACCTCAAAGAACCAACATTCGACAGCTCGTAAAATTAATCCACTGGGTGCAGAAAAGAGGGAGAGAGAGAAATTGATACATAAGAATGCAGAAAACATTTAACTTTTGATATATTAAACGCTGTCACATGTACTTTGCTACATATTGGAACAGGGTGGGTGTAGCTAACAGGAAGTTGAAGTGACAGGAGGGGAGTTACTGATAAATTATTAATGATGTGTCAATGATATGAACCCTGGCGTCTGGGGTATCTGACTTAAATGTGATGTTTAAACCGCCCTCAGCGTTAAATCTCACACACACACACACAGGAATGACCTTAGAGAGAATGATGTCAGACAGCTTTGTTTTGACAGGCGTGTTTGAGCTGCCCAGCTTCAGGCTGAGAGTGTAGGACTGTGGTGTGTGCGCTCACATACATGCATCTCCAGCACAGATGCGCTGAACCCTCGGTATACGCCTGACCTTCACGCGGCCGAAGCTCAATGCTGGTGCCCTTTGGGGCTGTTTGATGAGAAGATAAGGAGAAAAAAACAAGGGATGAAATGAACGACAGAAGACCTTTCCATCAGTCTCCCTCCAGAGTGATGCTCTTCAGCTGGTCCTGCTCTATCTATCCTGGCCCAGACTGCCCAGTCTGATGATCCCTGAAACCCTCCCTCTGTCTCACACCATCCATGTTTGATCATGCCCAGAGGCACAGAACACACACACACACACACACACACACACACACCATTCCATCCATCCATCCCTCTGCTTTCATTCTCCTGCCAGCTCTGTGCACGGCTACGCGCCAAATTTACATCTCCTGGTGCCACAAAGACCCGCCTGCTGCATGCAGGAACACAACTTATAAATTCTGGACCACACAGAAAGCAACACACCAGTTCCACACAACAGCCATTCCTCACTGCCTAAAAAAGTAGAGAAAGCCACATGCTCAGCTGGTGGGAGGGACGGTCAGCTGTCGTAAGAGCTACAGCCCAGCTAACAGGAAGTGTTGTTAGAACGTTGGCTAATATGTTGGAGTTACTCACTTATATCTGGTGTTTGCGTCGTACGCTGTTTGTGTTTGGGTTCAATACTGCATCTTCATGTTTATGGGTATTAAACTACACCAGAAAATTACTAAATAACTAAAAGTAACTAAATAACTTTGTTGCAGCTGTAATTCATAGTACAAAAACAATCTAAACTGTGAAGAAATGACAAGTCTAGTCTCTTTCCCACGCCCCGAACGGATTCTGATTGGGTCATTTTAAACTAGATCTTTGCTGTTTTCCTGGTCCAGACTTTACGTCCTACAAGCAAAGACAGAGGCTGTATTTACAACAGAAATCAAAAACTGATAAATGCTAATGTTTTTTTAAATGTTACCTTAATTGCTTCTTTGTGCAATAAAGTTTCAGTCTGTGCATCAACAGCGTAAAACACAGAACAGTTCACTGAGAAAACAGCAGACCATATCTTTTGTATTGAAGATATCTACAAGACATGAAGACCACAGCTCTCTCACTCACACACACTCACTTTCACACACTCACTCTCACAATCACAAAACAAACAACATGGTAAGAAAATGAAGAACCTGAGAATTACAAGTTCTCACTCTATATTTCTAACTTCTAAATTTGTGTAATGTTTCACAAAAACATCGGTATGTGTGTGATGACAAACATCTTCAGATTCTTCCACAAAGCAGTTCTCAGATGAAAATGAATCTTTCACAGCACACAGCAGACATTAGCTTTTGATGTGCCTGGTTCGCTTAGTTAAAATGAGAGAAGTATGTACTTTGCTGGCAGTGGTAGTATACACTTCTTTTAAGTTTGCATATTTGTATGTTTACAATTATGGCATTAGCAGAGGCTAAGAGCAGTTAAGCTTTCCATATGACACTCAACAAATATATGTCTCCTTTACAGATATAAACATTATAAAACCGCATATAGTCAAAAAACACCAAGCTACACAAACACAGGCAGAGGCTGTACTGAAAATAATACGCTCTGTGGGCAGCTTTGACTTATACTGTAACTTGGGGGACATTAATTTTAATCTCACATACTACACAGGAGAGTATGCAAATTCAGATTTGCATAAATCAGTTTTCAGAATTTAATTTATTCCTGAAAGTTCCTAATTACTAAGTTTAGAGTCATAGTTACAATGTGTGTTTGCCTTAAAGTGATTCTGGTCAGAATAAACTGGATGCAATTAATTCAATAGAAGTTAAGGTAACTGAGGTAATTTTATATTTCTTTTATCCGCTTCATTTTTAGCGCAAGTGCAACAAAACAAACATCAAAGGACGATGAGGAACTGATTCATCTTCATCATGTTTGTGTCGCCACACTGAAGAAATGGAGGAAGTTTGTCACACATTTTAAGATTTTCCTGCAAGCTTATTTTCCAGCTGCTCTTCATCAAAACTGCTGCAAAATCACATTCAAAAATTCATTATGAGCAACAGTTTTACTGTTACTGTAACCCAGCTAACAAATTTAAGGTTATAAAACATTTTTTCAACATAGTGCAATGTTCTAAAAATGTTACAGAATAACCTAATAATATATAAAAGCTTTCTACCAATGTAAGAACAGTTTGAGAACTTTGCCAATGTTCTGAGAACGTTCTAAGTTCTGGGAATTGGGAGGCAACCAACTCAGGAAGTCAAGCTTAACAAAATCCAGAGTTTTCTACTACTAATTACAGCACTGAAGACATCCTGTGCTCATCCTGTAAATACAATTATTCTGACATGACTTGAAGACACTGTAGGAGCTCTGACATGTTTCTAATGATCTTCCTGCCTGCAGTTTAGCTCCAGCGCTAATCAAACAGCCCTGAACCAGCTAAACAAGCTTAAAAGGCTAAACTAAAGTCAGGTGTGTTGAGCAGATATGACGCTCTGCAAGATATTCAGAGACAGTGAGAAAATTTGACAGAGAGGCAACATTTTCCCAATCTTCCTGCTCATACCACCGCAATGCATTGTGGGTATTGTACTGGGGAGCACTCGTGAACCTTTCAAATATGTGTAATTTATTTATGTGTCTGTTATTGTCTTGGTAGTTTGGCTTTAAGGAACAATAGATAAACGTAAACAAAAGCACCTATTGGGTATAAAAAAAACAGGAAAGGGGAAAATGGATGAGAGCAAGAACAAAATGTGTGGAACAATAAGAAACTGTTAAGGAGAGAGACAGAAAACAACAGTAAAATGGACACCTGCTCATGAATGTCATACCACACTTTTTACAAATAGGTCCGTTTTCTTGTTAAGTATTCACAAACTCTACAAAGCTCTAGTGAAGCAGTACAAAGCTGTTAAAGGTTATAAAGCCAACATACCCACAGCCACAGGAGAGCCAATGCAGATCTCTGCAGCTGAAGGTCAGTTAGAAAATGTCTTCTCTTGACAGGTACAGTTCCCAAAACTCACGGCTGCCATTTTTGAAGGCAAATAATTGTGATCTATAAGCTTTACTGAAGCTTCATTTAAAAAAGAAAAAATTAAGTGTTTATAAAGACATTGAAAGTGTTTTTGTGTTAAGTGTCTATAAAATAGACTCATAAATGAGAACTTAATATAAATATCTCCTGAGATCTCATGTAATCTCACAACTGTCTCCTCTAAAGTTACCAGAAATTATTTTAAAGGTTTGCAAAGACCAAATCTGCATTCAGAAGGAATCCAGCTAATACTGCAATTTTATATTGTAGAAATGTTTCCCTAATGTTTCCATTAAGTGACAAAAACAATTTTAAATATGATTGGTTATAAGAATGTTACTTAAACTTCTAATGTTACTGTAAGAACATTTTTGATAGCTTTGATAGACCTTTGGAAAGCCAATTATAACATTAGCCAATGTTATAAGAATATTCTGTTAGCTGAGCAGAGGTTTCTAAATAAATGTAATAACAAAAACCAATATAAATATATTTTATCCAACAATGACTCTATCTGCAGTCATTCTACAGCTCTATACACTTTCTGCATGTCAACAATTGTGTCACTTATGTATGTTTTTCTTTCTTCAAACAAAGTTTAGTAAAAACATCGAAGACAAATTTGAAATTTAAATGAGGCATAACTCCATTTAGTCTGCTAAGCTATAAAACAGCAACCTCACACAAATAAAACGTTCCCCTCAGCTGTGCCAAGAAGCATTTAAAGAACTATTCCCCAGTGTGAGCTCACATTAGAATAGTCTCTCCTCTGCAAAGTGGACGCCTAAAGGGCAGGCCAACTAA
This sequence comes from Yasuhikotakia modesta, assembly GCA_036877545.1. Taxonomy (NCBI): domain Eukaryota; kingdom Metazoa; phylum Chordata; class Actinopteri; order Cypriniformes; family Botiidae; genus Yasuhikotakia; species Yasuhikotakia modesta. Next base: position 33,993 of record JBAJNP010003025.1, on the reverse strand, counting down.
AACGTAACCCGGGGTTTTATGAGAATGCACTCAATTGGGCGACCTCATAAACGTTCTTCACAAAGAGAGCGAGGGAGAACAGGCAATAAAGAACGCAAACAGTCAGGTAGACACAAATCAAGCAGAACAGACAATGGCTGATGAGGTGTTATTGGTCCAGTGAAACTTAGCTGGTAAAACTGGTCAACAGGAAATGGCTTCTAGCAAAACTGGATGGCCAAAAACGATACCTCAGCTATTTGGGAACACAAGCAGCCTATGATAATCCATAAAAATGAAAAACAAAAAAAACACACAGGTTTATTATAAACAGAATTCGAACTAAATAAATGTGATTTTTACTTTAAGAGCATATCTAGAGAAACATCTGACAAATATACTAAAATAAAAACATCCAAAGTCTCCATCAAATTTCCTGAGGTATGTTAGAGCAACGTTTGAGCAATAAGCTTCCTCCGGTGAGGACTAGCGTCCAAACCGCACCACATGCTGCTCTTTGTTCATCTGTAATTTGAGAGTTATGAATCCTCACGTTAATGTATCAGTGATGAAGTGCGAGGAAGAGTGTTAAACTGCTGGCACGGGACGTTAAACAGGTTTGAGAAGTTTAACACGGCTATTGAAAAGAACACAAACTTCCTGTGGAAATCTGTAACGCTAAATATGTCTTTTGGGCTGTGATGAAACGCTGTGAGCTGAAGTCCCTGTGTTGGGCTGCAGATACAGCCCATGCAAAGCCATCTTGGCCGATTTATAAGAAAAGCAATATTCTGCAAACGCTGTAGCCAGCAAAATAATATCAGTCTCTCCGCTAAAGCGTCCACATGGGAGGTTTTCTAAAGTCTGTGGAGCAGGCAGCACATCCTGGCCCAAGCCCACATATTTCACACCCCGATTTTGCGAAACGGAAAAGGAGCAGGAGAAACGGCATAAATATGGGAATTTAGTGCGCGCCCGGCAACGGCGTGTTTATCTGCACAAACCAGACGTGGCACCAGACACTCAGGCTTTTGTGCCGCTCTGCTCATGAATACAGCGTCTGAATTAACTCATAAACAGAAAGAAACAGAGCAGAGACACCCAGCGAACAGAGGATGTCCTCAGAACGTTTGCTAACGTTCTCTAGAAGTTCTTTCAAAGTTCTGAGAAACACTCTTGCAATAACATTCGCAGAACTATTCTAACTTTATATATCATTTAGATCAAAAATCATTATTCTTATGTTGTTAGCAGAATGTTTTAAATACATTACAGAATTAACCTGTAACCTATTGTAAATATTATGAAAACATTCCTGCAACCTTAAATTGTGAGGAGAGAAAAAAATGGTTCCAGGATGCCCAACTGTGTCTTATACGATTCACCTGAAATAAAAGTATAAAAGTAAATGCAGATAAAATTGCAGGATTTGATGAAAACGTTGATATTAAAACTCTTATTTTATTGCGCTGACTGAATTTCGCCTCACTGCTGTTTAGGAGAAACAAGTGAGAGGTTACAGAGATTTTTCTAGTGATTTCTGCTTCAACGGAGCCCATTTCCCTAAACCGGTGAGTAAAAACTAATTAACGGTAAATCAGCTGAAAAAATCAAAGTTAGGACAAAGCCGTTCTGAGTAAATGTGTGTTTCAGAGCGAGCAGAAACCCGGTCCAAAGATCGTCTCATTAAGAGTGCCGGGGGAGAACACCATTCATAAAACATTAAGAAACAGCTTTTATTTCATTCATTATTAAAGCGCAATCTCCCCAAACCACCACAGCGAGGTGACAGCACTGAGACAACAGAGAGAACAGAGAGAGGCACACAGAGAGAGAGAGAGAGAGAGAGAGAGACACACAGAGAGAGAGAGAGAAAGAGCAGAGAGAGAGAGAGAGAAAGAAAGAAAGAGAGAGAAAGAAAGAGAGAGAGGTCCATTAGGTTTTATCTGAGTCAACCCAGCTAACAACTTTAACTTATCTGATCCATCTCACGCTGACATTAGTTGCTCAATAGCTGATTTTTGTTCATTTTTAACCCAAAATTGCAGCTATAAACGAATTACCTCAACAATTTCCTAAAATGAATCCGACTTCCAAAAGATATTGCAATAGTGCAACAACAGCAGCGATGCAGCGCCTTCTCTCATTTACTGCATTTACTGATGTTAGCAGCTCAGCACCATCTCTGATGCTTCAGACCTTAGTGAAGATCCTCATGGGTCAGTTTGATTTAGAGATTAGCCACAGCCCTCATGTGTATGTGTATGTGTATGTGTGTGTGTGTGTGTGTGTGTGTGTGTGTGTGTGTG
>JBAJNP010003025.1:0-31655 GCA_036877545.1 Yasuhikotakia modesta | reverse complement strand
CACACACACACACACACACACACACACACACCGGCTCACACTGACCTATTTTATCTACATGATAGAGAGTCAAAAATAGTGTCTGATTATTGCTGGCACACTTTCAGACTGGACCGCAGGGGCCGCACTGAAGGTCACTTTACCGTCCTCCATCTCTCTCTCCTCTCACCTACCGGACACAAATTATGATCTAGTTCTCAATCCACACAAAGACCACGACACAGAGCGGTTCTGAGGAGAATTACCCCCGACCTTACCTGGAAACCAGCGAGATTCTCCAGTGTAATGCAGTGTAAACACAAATCAATCAACGCAGGGGCATCTGAACATCACAGAACTCAACTGTAAGCAACCCTTCATGCCTGTTTCTGATGGGATCATTTGACTCGATTAGGTTGTTTTGCTGACTGACTCTAAACTCTGTGATTTTCAAAGGGGAAATCATTTGAACAAAATATAGCATTTATAAATAATTGATTTTCAGTCGTTTGAAGAAATCCAATTATTGTGTCAACATCACAATTTTGTCATTGCTAGAGTCACAGTCATAACCGCGATCACACGAGAACACAACGTGTGTGGATGGATAGACAAAGGCAGAGAGAGAGAGAGAGAGAGACAGACAGACAGACAAACAGACAGACAGTAAGAATTAATACTAATTCTCACTTTTTAAAATGTTTTATTCAACTGTTTTAGCATGATCACCTGAGGATGTGACAAAAGCAGAGGCCATCACACACACACACACACATGTGGTAGTAAAGGTGAAATGTAATTACCCTCAAAAAAAGCCCCATGTCTGTTCTGCTCCACAGACAGATGTGAAGTCACTTAGTGAGGAGCAGCTGTACTTGACTTCAGCGCTGACAAGCCCCACAAACACACACACACACACACATGCTCACACACACACACACACACATGCTCACACAGGCTCACACACACACATACACACACACACACACTCACACACATATACACACGCTCACACACCGCCGGTTTGCTGTGAGGGGCATTTGATGTGCTCGACTTTAGAGCTGACACTTCAATTTCAGAGCGCCTGTAAGAAGACCTGGAGAATCACACTAATAAATTCCCCTATTAGGGAGCGAGACGTTTCTGCTCCTCACTCTCTTACACCTCCCTCAGCTTCAGCTCTCACACACACACCGCACTCCTGCAGAACCAGGATCTCCTGCAATGAGAGTCTGGACTCTTTCCAGCTCTCAATGCAAATCAAGTGCAGCTAGGAAATATCAGTTCAGCTCAGAGGATGAGACCGAGTACAGCTACAGGACCTATTTGAAAGCACCAGCCTACCCAGCGAACAGAGAATTCTCTCAGAACGACAGCTAACGTTCCCTCAAAGTTGTCAAAAAAACACTCTTGCACTAATGTTATTAGTATATTTTTAAGGGTTGATAAAAATTAAAGCAATACTGCAAATGAACTTTTTTATCCATGCTGTTAAACACATTTTAATACATAAAGCAACACTTGTAAGCTTTTATCTGCTAATTTATTTGAGAATATATCAGTGTTCAGTGCTGTAATCTGATTGTGTTTATTCTGAACGGAGGTCTGATCACCTCATCGTTCTGTAATTTCTGAACTCTTCTGTACTGTCTCACAACACAAGTTAATTGAGTTTCAAAACTAAAATGAATCAAAACATCAACAACAATTCAGCGACTGTCTGCAAAGGAGAAAAAGAATGAAAACTTTTGCATAATAGAAAAAGAAACGCTTACGGTTACAACAAAATGGTGTTTTGTTGTATCAGTGACACACATACACAAACTCTGTTCAAATTACAGTGTGTGTGTGTGTGTGTGTTCTTACTCAAGACTGTTGTTAAGCACAAACATAGTGTTCCTAAAATGCTAACCTTTTATACTTTGTAATACGTACAGTAGAAATGATACAAGTACAGTATTTACAGTATGTTACACTAATTTGTACAGTATTATCTGATCCTAACAAAGTTTGAGCCTCTTACAGTATGTTTCCATGGTTACCTCCTCAGGCAAACACCACCAACTTTTGTCCTCAAGTCTCTTCACACATTTTCTTTTCCTAATTACTTAAAAACAGCAACAGATTCATTTAAAGAACAAATTCGTACGAGGGATAGCATGCGCAAAACATTAAATGCTAGTTTACGATCTCATTAAGGATTTATGAATGACAAAAGATAACATCAGCATTAGTTTCACCGCTGTGATTATATATCACATGTCCCGACTCTGGTCTGTGTATCTGAGACGTCACTAAGTAACCAATCACTGTCTAAAAGGAGCCTTTTACATTTCTGTGTAGAAAGCAGAAGAGAACAACAGCGGTGAAAACGTCGCTGTTTGGGTATAAGCAAAAACGTGAGACGGTAGCGAATGTTATTGTGGCGTTTCATTTTGCTCCCACAGCACAAGAATAAACATGCAGATTAAGTTTCTTTGACTTTCTAATAGAGGACAAATTAAAAGAGAGATGGATCACTGCAGAAAAACAAAAATGTGTGTTTATATACAGCACTTTATATAATACAGTTAATTATGTTTAGCACCACTAACACAATATTCACAATTAGCATAAAATTCTCCTTCCACAATGTTTAAAACTATTAATAAATAACTATTTATAAAATAAACTGTTTATTAAGAAAACTAACTAGCTAGCTAGAGCTTTTGCCACTTGTTTATTAGCTACTGAAATGTTATGAATTATGTTTCTAAAGCCTCTTTATGCAGAAGGTTGTACCTTTAAAGTTTAGTAAGGTAAACATTTCACAGTGTTTGTTCCCGCTCCCTAAAAGTTACCTTAAACCCTTAAAGCACACAGCCTTGTGTCTCTCACGCATAACCAGCAGAATATGTCTGCTGCAGAAAAGTTTGAGACCAAAGTTTGTTGCTGTTGGCTTTCTACACCGAAAGCGGGTGGTTGTCCGAACTTTTCCTTAACCTTAGCGCCTTCTGGAGTTATTACAGTTCCTTTTCCGCCACGGCGCTGTCTGTGTCCATGACGACCGGGAGCATAACCTGCCTACAAGGGTCACGCTTATAAAATAGTTATCAAGCCAATAAACGCAGAAGCGCCGGGAGAGACGAGATGTAGCTAAATATAAACATAATTGCGTTACGTTGCATAAGGCTGCATTACTGTTCCCAGTGCTACACTAACTACTGACAAACTTTCTGAAGTAAAAAGGAGAAATAAGAGTGGGCTTATCTAATGAAAAAGCAATAATGAGTTTAAGCTCACGCTGTAGCCGTTTCACTACAGAAAACAGTCTTAAAAAAGTAAAAGATTTGTGGAAATAAATGTAAGAAAAACACACTGCGATAAGACGACAGGATGTTAAAACTCTGAAAACGGTGCCAGTTCTAACATGAATGACTTTTAAAGGCTCAAAAAGCACATGTGATGTGCAGTTTGGATACTTTAGGGGGAAAAGTTTTGGTTAATTAAAGAACTTACATTTATTTTAATACAGAAATGTGTTTTCACAAAATAGAGTTGCAAAATGTTAAAATATCACCTTGTCACTCGACTGCCAACCCCTAAAGAGAACACTTACTGAGGTGTAAAAACAGAAGTAAATGTGTGTGTGTGTGTGTGTGTGTGTGTGTGCACACATGTTGCAGTGCAGAGCCATTAAGATAAAGTTATAACAAATAATACATTTGCATGAGGTTGGATAGAGTTCAAGTGACCAAGTATCATGTGCATCTTCATAGAAGCAAGAAAAAATACCTTCACAGACATCTGCAACACGTCATTACTAGAATCTGACACCAAAATCCTTTAGCCTTGTGTCTCAGACTTTCATTCATTGTGTTTACATGCATTCATTAACTATAATGATCTCTGCAGTGGAACGTTTGTTAATGACATACAGAGTGTGTCCGTGAGGAATCTGTTTTCACTTAGCAGAAACCAAAAATATCCATGTGTTCAGAGCCGTAACAAATGCACCTGTGTTATCTGAACGCAGGTGGCTGAAAATAAGAATAGAAGAAAAACAGGTGAGTAAGCAAAAATGATGCATACAAGGTTCTCACGAGCCGTTCCACATTCTCCAGACTTTTTCTGTTAAAAATCGGACGCTAGATACTGTATGAAAGAATTGCATGAGAAGTCGTGAAAAGCTTAAATCTACAGATGCACACAATTAAAATCAAGTACAACTGTTACACACAGAAAGGTCAAGGGATTGTTTACCAAAAAGTGACTAATTTTACCATACCAGAACATAAGTCACTCTGCTACCGCAAACACACAGATATGTTTGTCTTACGATTTTGTCCCCAGTGACATCACTAGTGTCAGGATACACAGACGACCCTATTCATAAACACACACGTTTTGTGCCCATAAGTGACTGACAGCGGAACAGCACAAAACACCGGTCTGAATAAGGCATGAGCCTTTTCAAAAGCTGAGGTTGTCCCTTGTCAGTTGTCATAGAAAAACCCTGTTTGGTGGCTTCACCCAAAATAGCAAACAAAAACATGAATACTCCATCGCTTACATCCTCGCGTCTCTCTCTCGTGATATCTGCATCCTGAGGGAACAAAACCCAAAATAACTCCACACAGAAGAAAACGAGACGAAAGTGAATTGTGCTTTCAGATAACGGGTCAAAACTACGACACTGGACTTGGGAGAACGTCTGAACTCCTGCTTTACTGTGTTGGGTGAGGACATAAATCCTCTGGGAAGGAAAAGGGAAATATTATTTACATTAGTGACTGTTATCAGCACCACCCAAATCACAGATTCTACACCCAACATGTTTTGGGTCATTTTAATGGCTTAAAAATGGAACTAACTCAAGCAACATTCTGGTGATGCACATACTGTATACATAAAAATGATATCAGCGTTTTTATCACGAAGTGAGAAAATTTTGACAAGTGTTTTCACAGACGTAATGCTCATCGTTGGATTGTGTAAAGCTGCAAACTTCATCTTAACAGACCGTTCTCCTGTTTACACGGTTAACACTGTTACTCCACCGCTGCCTTAATTAGCTCAGATAAATCATGAAACAATTAGCCTGCTAGACAAACACCAAATATGAAAAACACACAAATATGAAAAACACACAAATATGAAAAACACACAAATATGAAAAACGAAATGCGGGTGAAATGCGCAGGCAGCGATGGTGACAGTGGGCTGCCTGCCAGAGGACAGTTTACGACCTTCAAAGTACTTTGTGTCAGGAAGAGAATAAATCAAAAATACCAAAGAAAGTAACTCTCTCTCTCTCTCTCTCCTTTTCACTTTTAGTTTTTAAGACTATTCTTCTCTTTCCTCTCTGTGTTTCACGTCCTTCGGATCTGCTGCTGTCCAGCTAACACTTTTAGCTTGTAAGGTCAAGAGATTATGTATTAACAAAGATTATGATAAAGATTATGTATTATTACATTATTGCTTGGTTCCACTAACTACTTCAGAATAAATCTTTTGACGTAACTTTTGGAAAACGTTTGCCAACGTTCTGAGAACGCACTGTGTTAGCCGTGTCAGTTGTGCAGATGTTGGCAGGTACGATCAATCCTGGGCGTCTCCGGGTCTAAGCCGGCCTCCGTCCTCTTGCTCTGATCTATGACTGCGTCGGCGGAGTCTGAAGGTGTAAAAGGCAACAGAGCAGCACTAATGAATTGAACCAGAGCGGCTGCTTTTAAGCAGACAGAAGAGCACTCGTGATTTACACAGAGGGACAGGGAGAGGGACCATAAAGATCAGCACAGGTTTTACTGCACTTCACAGAGAGGATCACTGATCTGTTAGAGGTTGGAACGATCCACCAGTGAGCAGCTTTTATAATAAAATTATAATAAAATGAAGGCTTGATCTCCATAGTACATCATAATGAATGAATGAACCTGTCTGTCTGCCTGTCTGCCTACACACTCACACACACAGACACAGACACATATATATAAATAGAAAGGCACCAAACTTTTTCTAGTATCTAGTATATCTAGAATTTTCCTCAAATGCCAAGTGGATCAAACTTCCACATCTACAACTACTTAAAAAGCAGGTTAACATCACTGTGACCACATCATACCCAGAAGGCTTTGCAGGGAACGCTTCCAGTAATACTAATAACATTAACACTATCAGTCGCCCCTCTTATCTTAAAACCATCTTTAATTTCCTCTTTGCTTGTATTCAGAGCAGACAGCCGCAGTCACCCGAGCCTGCAGAGAAAGAAAATGACAAGTTACGATTTTTCTGTCTTTTATGCGGCGTGACTGGAAAGAGCCGTTGCGGTGGTGTCTGCTTTCATGTGCCGTCTTCAAAGCCCTGCGAGGGGAGTGTTTATTTAAATCTTTTACGACACACTTTCAAAATGCGTCGCTATGAAGAAACCGATACAAGATTTAACAACAACTTATTGCAAAGTCACACAGCAATTACTTTTTCTGGTCTGTGGTGAGACGCTGAATGATTTGCATTGTTTGTTGATAATCCCTCAAGCGAGTCATATTGATATATTTGTGCAACACTTTGCAGACTCTATTAATCACACGTGAATAATTGATAAACCATGTTGGGGAAACAATGACACTTCCTCTTTAGAACAAACTAATGATCCTTATTGCAGGTTTCAGAGAGAGAGAAAGAGAGAGAGAGTGACAGAGATAACCAGGCAAACAAAATGAGGTTGTAAGAATTTTTCCCTAATGCTTCTGTTAAATACTAAAAATAGTCATGTTCCTAGCATTCCCACCTCCTAGCAATACCTTAGCAACTGCAATGCAATGAAAACTATTCAGAACAGCATAGCATCATGACATTCACATAGCCACACCTTGGCAACCACCAACAAGTTAATTTGGCACAGGCAACCAAGCTGAATTCAATCTGAAGACCAAAATATTATGAAGAGCGTCACTGGGGACGGTGCTAAAGAGGAAGACAACATGTCAGAAATGTGACACACTCACAACACAATGACTGATGGGTAAGAAAATCTTAAATGGACCCCCTTTAAAACCATTGTGAATTTAACAAAAGGCTGCACTGCAACTACTTCAAAATATTTCTGAAAGAAAAAGATAAAGACATCGTATGTATTTGCCCTTGTGATGTGTTTGTGTTTTGTGCAGTGAAGTGTACAGACATAAACGCAATGTCAGCTCAAACGTCATTCTTCACTTCTGTAACAAAAGAAAGTAGAAACTGAGAGAAACGAACAATGCAAAATGAGAAAGATGAAGGAAAAAAGCTAAAGAGTACAAAACACAAAATGGTCCTTTTCTGGCAGCTAAAGGAAAAGGAGAAAATATTCATCAATAATTGAACAGTGAAGTCTCTTGAGTTTTGCGCTGTCATATGTAGACGTGTCAACTTAAGACAGACTAAACCCAGGAGATCTGGCGAGAGCGTGAATACACAGCCACACACGTCTGCTTAAGCTCATTCGGATACCTCAAACAATTAGACGACTCAATCAATACACAACACTGTCCTGTTCTGGTGCATTAACAGATGGCAAATATGAAACATAGTCTCTGGAAAGTCCTTTAAAGTTAAGCACACCTTCAAAAGTTCTGGCCTCCCTGAGGGCCAGCGGCTATCTTTTAAAGCTGCGGTACGTACACAAGCTAAAAAAAAACACCCTGAAATTCAACCACCCTGACGTACAATTAAACAGAGGCAGCGGCCGTCGTTTCATGACGCTTTCTGGAGATAAACATTAATGAGAGAAAGATAATGATGTCATTATTATCCAGAGAGAGCGGATTATTGGCTCTGCTTTACAAACAAAGATGAAGAGCCGTGATCGATAGACAAAAATCGTTCATCTGCGCAAGTAAATGTATCGCCTTAAGTCACTATAGATCTCTGGGAGAATAAGGCAGCGATGGCTAGCTGAGCTCGGGTGAACATGTAAAAGCTGTTTTTTATTTAACTGAAGCCATTAAAACATGAAGATTTACAAACACTGACCTGTTTACAGAGAATGTAGGTACATGTAAAACAAAGTTTACTGTTACTGTTGCTGTTGCTGAACACTTTAAAAATGTCAATAACTTATTAAACACCATAAATAAATAAAAAATCCAAGACAATAGAAATTGATTTAAATGAAAGCCCATAAAAACAAGTGTGTACATGATATTAAAATCTTCTGTCACCTGTGTTAGAAACGCCTGCGACTGTCCCACCGGCCTCCATCCATCTGGATCAATGGAGCTCAATAATGTCCTCTGAACACTGAGGGGCCGCAAGGACACAAAGATGACAAATGAAGTCAACCAAGACTATCTGAAAACTGAAAGAGTGTAACAGGAAACTGCATCATTTCTAGCAAAGCTAGAAAGTTTCTTCTTCATTTTACCTGAACGATCTCAACAGAAGATTGTGAAAAGTACTTCACAAAATGAATAAAATATCTTTCATCCCGGCTCAGTAAATAACTTGAGATTTCACACTGTATGTTTAACAGCACTGGGTTTGTTATTTGCATATTTATGAGACCGATCAGGTAGGCTGTTACCCGATTGGCCTCTCTGTCTGAAATCCACACCTACCCCCTTCCTCTAACCATATTAGGGAATCAGAATTCGACACAGAACGTCACTGTTTAACAATGTTAACCGTTTCCCTCAGACGCCGCAACTGAAAGCATCAATATTTAATGAGGTAAAACACTGAGGCACGATACGACTGATTTACATTCTAGCATCGTATCGTTTCACACTGTTTACCTTTGGCATCACAAAACCTCGTTCGGCAGCTTTAACCCAGGCTTTAAAAATACATTAACCCAGGCTAACCCAGATAGGGTGAAAGGGCCTTTCAATTGGTCTTCATTAAAAGAATCTCGTTTAAGCGCTCCTCGATTATGTAAATAAATGCATGTATAAATAAATACATCCGTGTTCTAACCGGCGATGAATTTAAGGACATCGTCGCTACGGGTGAAGACTCTGGCATGCATATGTCTCTCCATGTTGTCGCCTGATGGTGCCCTTGGAAAATGAACCACAACATGTGCAAACACAACTTTGCAGATGAATCACCATTTTCTGTAAGTCATCAGAGCAGGTCTGTGCTGTAGGGGAGGGGCGGCTGCGAGGATTCTCATATTCGTCAGATTGGATGGAAAAGTCGGAAGGCATTCAGATTCTGAGCACAAACGCTTGGAAACAACGAGCCAAAAACCATTTACATGAAAGAGAGAGGATGACAAAACAAACTGTAAATGAGCGACAAACAGGCCAAGGGAAAGACAGGGCCGTGATTAATCACGAAACTCAGTCCAGTGTGACAAAAGGAAAACGAGTGTCTGCAAAAGACAGAGTAAAAGAAAGACGGATAAAAGAGGGGAGAGTGTCAGAGGGTGCAAACACAGAGTGAGAGAGCGAGTGCAGACAAATTGTCAGTTTAAGCATAAGAAATAAATTAGGGAGGTTTACTTTCACATTAAAAACAGAGTCAGAGCAAGTGAGCAATAAACTAAACTGCATTAAACTTTGAGCAATAAACTAATTCTGTTGAAAAACACTGTGGGGTCCATAAATAACAAGTGAAAATAGATGCATTTCCATTAAGAAAAATACTTCTTGTTTAGCACATTTTTATTAAATCAAATTTTGAGCATTACAAATTATTCTAGCCACTAAATGTGAGTGAGAAACACACAAATTTCATAATTTGGTACATCTCAGTTTTGTTTAAATAACAGCACTCGGACCCCACATGGTTCTTCAAAACCCAATGACCCAAACGGTCCCAGCATGATTCTAAAAACGTTCCAAAGAGCATCTCATGGTCTTCAATGAAAGCCAGGAAATCTGACCTTTTGTGTTAAAGTCAATCACACAAATATGCTTATTTAAAAAGGTGACAAACTCAGCTAACACTTATTTCAAATTATCATACCAGACTGATAGACTTTGGAATAGTTGCTTTAATGAGACGTGACTGCATTAACTAAATAACCAACTTTGCCAAACATCATAATCATCACCATAAACCTCATCACATTCACAATATAAACATCACATTTACTATAATCACAATTATGTTGTAATCCGTGGTTTTTCTATGTTGTTAGATTGTGCTTTTCAGACTCAAATGTTGTCATATAGCTGCATCAGTTTTAGGCTGTATGCCAGCAAGACGGCGGTTCTTCTCTCAATAATTGTTTTCGATTTCTTGACTTTTTGTCATTATAAGCTGAAATGCCTCCAGCAGACACTGACTGGCAGAGTAAAAACTGCGCAGGCAGAGAAACGAGTGAGACATCTGAGCCAGATTCGAAGCTGCTGAGTCTCCGAGTAAAATTTAGCTGTGGAGTTCTGAAAAGTTTCCACAGCGAGACATTGAAATCATAAAAAAAGACTTAAAGACAGGAGCAGATTTTAACGATCTCTCGAGTCTTAACATAAACCTGATGGGAAGAAATGTTTAAAAGTGAAGCGTGTCATTTTTGGATGTTAAACTGCTACCCTTCCAGGACTGTGCACAGAGAGAGTGCAAGTTAGCTGTTCTGAAACTGACATTGCTTTGTAGCACTTCCCACATTGCTGTGTTTCGTTTGAGCGGACCGACACAAAGCATCAACTCAACCAATGACGCGAGTTTACAGCTGGACCACCTGTTTGTCCAAACAATGGCTGCCAAACGGGAGTTTTTGGAAACCTGTTTAGAAATAAATGTAACTTCAACTGGTGAAGCTAATGGAGAAGTAACTTTAAAGCTTTGAAGCTCTTTATCAACTGCCTGGCATCGTGCCGCCATAGCCGTCCATAAAAGAACAGTGAATTTAAAAAACAACCTTTTTAACTTTTTCTTCTGCTCAGACACTTCCATGATGGAAAACATAATTGATCAATTTTTCAACCGCCGCCATTTAAAATGTCAGGAGACATACGTACGTGCAGAATTTTAATGAGCGAAAATTTGAATGAGTATTCACAGATTTGGCAGACTAGAACGGAAACTACAAAAATAAAATAAAAAATGAAACGAGTCCCGTTCTTCGGCCGATTGAGTCCCAGTGTTTAATTTCCTTTGGGTGGCTGATAAAATGCTTGAAATTAAACAGCCACTCTAGCTTTAAATTCTAATACACAACTACCAGGTCACACCACAAACACACATACAGTCACACATACACACACGCTATCTACACTATAACTGCTGCTTTTAGATTGGTCAGTATGATTTTGGTTAAGCATATGTTAGCATGTCACGCTAAGTGATCAGATACTACAGAGTTTGCCCTGCAACAAAATAAATCACCAGACAGCCATATTGTGACCAGAACAGTTGTGTGTTTGACGTGGGTACGAGAAATAAACAAAGCTGCTCTCTGGCCCGTATGCAGGGGAGGAGACTGAAGAACGAATAAACGAGAGCTGCAGGGAAACAAATGCTAGTGTTCAGCGCTCGTACCGGCCACCACCTACACCTACAAGAAAAAGAGGGATATAGAGACAGATAGAGAGAGAGAAAGAGAGAGACACGTTCCAAACCCAGGATGTGAAAGTCAGTGAGAATCAGACCTCCAGGCGATGTTTGTACCTCATCTAACAGAAGGGGAGAGGTAGAGAGGAAAGATTATGTGAGAAGGAGCTGGTGGGATTGCTGAAGGTGCCGTTGGAAGAGGCACGTGGTGGTACCTTCACACAGGAGATAAACACCAACAGTTTAACACCATAAACACCAATGGGCCGGTATTAATGCATGTCCAACAGCTGAAATATTATGTTTCGGATCAATTTGATGTGAAATTCTTAAATCATTTAAAGGTTTGTTTGCAAACCTGAACTCAGTGTGGGACTGTCTAGGAGAAACAATTGAGATATTGGGCCTGACTGAACTACAGGAAATGGATCGCTAAGACTCGGTTTAACCCTGAACATGTAGAACACAAACATATAAAACGAGACAGATGTGGACAACATCCGCAGGCAAACCTCAAACGAGTGCTGTACAAGCCTACACAACGTTGCACAAGCAGTACACAAAATAACACACAGCAGGCTGGTTCACACCATTCAAAACAATCTCCAGTATAAATGTTTTAATAGCACATCTTCAGCGAACGCTGTCTCCTGCAAGCACAGGCCACGTGAGGAGCAACACAACACAGTTTTCATCTGCCTTAATGGGCAGCGAAACATCAGCCTAAATTCAATACAAACCAAGCTGAGCTTCACACTTATAAGTGAACCAGTTAATGAGGGACAGACACCGAACGATAAGAAATAAACTAACCATAACACAATTGGTTCCATATTCCACGGTCAAGGCCATGAGGTCACACAGATTAGAGCAGCGAAATATCTAGATGTTTGTGTATGATGAGAGACCATCGATCACCACATAAAAATAACATCTCAGCTCCCTGCCTGACACTGGAGGGCCCAACAGCTGATGAAAATCAATATGGTGGTTCTGGGACTGACCACGAGAACAGCAGTGGGTGTTTTTGTCAGAGAGAGAGAGAGAGAGAGAGATGTATGATGATCTGCCATCAGTGATACATGCATGTTCAGTTCAACACAACATCCTCAGAAATGGTAAGCCAATATATGGTGCTCGTGTGAATGATGCAGGTTCATGTCTGGCTTGCAACATGTAATAATATCCAGCTCTATCTAGTTGCCATCCCAATTTTAGGTTGTAAGAAAGTTTCCATAACATTTCCATTATCAAAAGCATTATTTTAAATGTTCTAGGAATGTTCTACTAACAACTAAAAAACATCATTATACACACAACAACACATACATATATATATGGGGATATATATATATACATATATACACGTATACATATATGACACATTAAAAAGATATACCACAAAAAGACGATTTTTAATAACTTTTAGAGAACATTAGCCAACATTCTGAGAACATTCCCTGTTAGCTGTGTGTCTAATAAAGACATCCCCACCTCTCTGTGACTAAAACAACAGAAGCTTTGGCAGCGCAGGCAGAATCTGAGATTCTTCTTCACATTTTCTGTGCTGATCTTGGGGGGGATGTGTAAAGGATATAAACATTGCACTGTTTGTGAAACAGAATCGAGAGGGCATCGCTCTAATTGCTTCAAGCATTATCAAATTAGCCAAAATATTTAACAAACAGGCGCACACGAGGTAGGAGGGGGTGCATGCAACTTTGTTTCTGCAACTCTGTGTTCCAATTCTAAGAAAATCTTTGAGTTCTGCCAAGTTCTGCGAGCAGGCGTTCCACCCGGGCCTGCCCGCGGGTCCGCTCTGCGCTGATCAGATAAAAAAATCAAATGAAATATGATTCAAACTTTCTTCTGCGAGGAACCAAATGAAATCACTTCACAAATACAAACACACACCATACAGTTTAACTGTAATTAGGCGATATTATTCACTTAAGCTGAGGGAAGAACAAAGACAGTATGGTGGACTGAACACAGTCTCTACATGAACAGACAGACACTGGTTCTGTCTGGCCATCAGCAGGTAATTAGCACCACATGGAGGGAATCTGACCTTTCCTCACTGCAGGCTGTCTGGATTTCAAGGTAAAACAAGCAGAGAACCATCACAAAGTGTTTATCAGAACATTTATTCTTAGACTGCTCTTAAAGGTTATAAATCTGAGCCGTCAAACAACATGTTCGTCACTTTTTCCCTTAAACCAAACAGTGAACAGAGAACGGCCGCTGATAAAGTCTCTCTGGTGAGATGAGACAGAAAGCCCGCCGGAAATCTGGAAAGGTCTAGAAGAACTTGACATGCAATCCGACATCATAATCTCCAAGCAAGCTGTAACTTTCAGCTCCAGTTCACCTCTGTATTTTCAAGTAGAGTCTGTGTTCTGCGATAGAACAGAGGTGCCAGTAAACACCCCCCCAAAAAACAATAACTTTACCTCAGAGATGTTTTTCAGCCAACAGGAAACATTCCAAGAACACTGGCTAAGATTCTCCAAAGGTGCTCTTAAAGTTTTCAAAAATGTTCTTGCAGTAGTTAGTAGAACGCTTTTTACCATTGTATATGATATATCTAAAACATCATTCTCAAGCAGTCTTTTTTTTTAATGTTACAGATATAAAAATGAGTATAATATTAATACAACAACCAAACAACTGGGCTTTCTAAACGTTCCTAAAACAAAATAACACTTTTAATGTGTTTGTTACTCAATGGAAACAGTAGGGAAGTATTCCTAATATTGGACAGAATGTGATGTCAGATATATAATCAATAATAAACGTAAGAACAGAAAGGTGTATTTGGAGATGCCAAAGGGAACCACGTAGACCTTGGTCAAACGTGAGGTAAAAACCTTGTGAGGTTCTTCTCAAGACGCTTGAGGCAAGCTATTGGGAAATACAGCCTGAGGTACAATACAATGTTAATCTGACCGTCAGATAAAAGTACTTTAAAACAAACCTCACTCAGCTTGCTGAGATTTATCAAAGCGTGATTGAAGTTAACATATTTGACTTCAGAGCTGGGTCAGTGCCTTGTACCCCACAGCCTCAGTTATGCATCGCCTACAGAGCACAAGCAAAACGGGATATGAAACTTATACCTGTATCTGTTTTTTCTGACATTGCATTAATATCATTCCCTGCTGGTTTCTCTTTAAATATTTATACAACAAAACAAGCTAAGGCTTCAAACCAATAACCTAATGGTCCCCTTGCTGTGCTGTGTTCTTCCATGTAAAAAATATAAATGATGCACAGCTTGTGAGATCCATTTCAGAGACGGAGTCGCATCGCGTGAGATCTGTGAAAGCTTACAAGCTAAACCGCCCAGATGAGAGGAAGAAACAAGCTGACGCAGATTAAAGTATTACACTACAAAGACAGCATCAATTACCACAGGCCTCACCCAAAGACCTTAATGCCCCCAACAGAAGAGCCACTCACCACCCTATGGTTCTAATCAGGCTCTAATCAGACCCTAACTAATTATTACTTCATCAGCAGATCACAGAAGGAATGAGAAGAGCCTCTTTTTCCCATTACATTTAAATGAGTCTGTTTTGGATACTAAAACGGCAAACAATTTAAGGGCTGAACAACCCTAAATCCCTTCACAGAAAAGAGGTTCATTAAGGATGAAGGAAAGTAGATGGAGAACAAAGTGATGGATGACCTACCAGGTTAAAGAAGCAGTCTGCTGGAGACAACTGGCTCGTTTGGAGCGTTTATTTCAGAACCTATCCTGTCTTCTCCCTCAGCTCTGTTCCTTCACCACAGTGTTAACCACTAAGCCACCACACCATACATGATGACACGGACCTTTGAACATTATGTGAGGAGAAACTGAGGAAACAAGGACTTAACAAGTTTTAACAAGTTAAACTGAGAAATCTGGAGCACTTTAACATCCCAAATTTGCTTCTTAATACCACCCTTCCAAAACTTCAAGGGCTCTGACACAGTAAGCAGTCTATCTAGGGAGAGACCTCAGAAGATCAAAGGTCTCTTCCCCACACGAGGACTACATCTCTGGGTGTAGTAGCTGAGAACTCGGGGCAAAATACCAGTGAAACCTGGGGAGTTGTGGCGCTTTTCCATTCCCATCTCTCATTCCAGAAACACTATAGAGAGGTTAATGTAGAACTTGCTGTAGATGATGAGAAAGAGAGAGATAGTGAGAGAGAGAAAATAGTCTATAAAAAGTGGTGGAAAACCAAGATATAGCGAGGAGCATCAAAGCTAGTTTTTTGATGCTTCCCAAAACATCCATCTGAAAAATTCTAGAATTAAATAAACACAAAGCAAACCGTTAATACTGTTTTACACCATTTTATCAACTAACTTTTAAATAATAACAGAAGAGTAAAACATTGCAAAGTAATGTAACAGTAAAGCAACACAAACAGAAGTATTAAATACATTAAACAGATTCTCCGCTACAGTCATGCTTGACTTACAGTTGATTTACACTGAAGCAACTTTATTAAGTCTAAACCTGAAAAGCCTTTAAAACTGAATTTAAGAACTTCCTATGTGTTCTGCGCCTTAAAGTAACAAAAGGCATGTAAAGAATTTATCTGTCCACAAAGCTTTTACATTAAAACATTTCATGAGATCACTGCATATTATCAAACTTTAGACTGATAGATTTTTCTGTTTTTGCTTCAGTAATGATGCCAACAAACTACAACCGTCTGCCGTGACTGCAACCAGTCTCAAGCTGCTGCCATTCCACAACAAGCAATTATATCAACCATGTTCACTTTGCTGTTTCCCACATTATGTCAGAGGCCATCCAACCCAATCTAACTTTCCTCAGACAACTTCCTGATTCCTGACCTCCATCTTTCCCTCCTTTCCTGAAGGATGCAGTCCCAGAAGACTTCTGGAGCGGGTCACGTTCCTCACCTCCACCGCACTGAGGAGATACACTGCCGTAGCTCACTCGACGCTAATGACATTACCGCAGTGGGTTTGGCCGTGCTGTGTGCCTCTGACATTTAAATTGACTCTGTAAATTGCATCGGCGTGACGTGGAATGAGACGATCTACGGGCAGTATCGACTTCTCTGCGGCCGAGGAAGTTTCATTTAAAACCGGAGCGATCTCACAGCCTCTCTCCATCGCATATGGTCTGAGCTTCATGCGCCGTGTTCCCGCCACACATGGGATGGCAGACAGTGTGTTCGCCAGTCTGTAATCAGCCTGATTAATTATTATTAGGCCTGGAGGCGTTGTAAAGTGTGTGTAAAGTAATAAAACGTGGGAGAAATTGGAACTGGCCGGTATTTACAAAGACCAACGATTATTATTTTTTTCTGTCTCTTACCGTGTGTTTTTTTTGCCTGCCACGGGCACAGAATGTCATGCTAACCGCTGATTTATAGATGCTATTATTTTACACATCCAAAGGATACTTGTAATGGCCACTATTAGTCAGTTCTAGGTGTGTTTTAATGGCCTGATGTGGTTAAAGCTCAATTCTCAGCTGTGTGTGGGGATGTATGAGGACGCAGTCGCCGCAGTGTAATAACAGCAGACGCCGGAAGGGCAGGTTTGACTGCACCTGCACTGAGAGCGAAAGCCATAAAAACAACAGTTTACCAGCAGGGCCGTGTAGAAACCTTCACCATCAACCACACATACATATGCATTTAAGGAGACGAGCACAAACAGTGAAGAATGTGATGCTGTCTGGTTACCGTGTTTCTCTGCTTGGAGTCAGAATTTATGAGACGACGCGCAAACCTAGAGGCGTCGTAAATGTGGCGTGTTGGGTGATGTTTGCTTTTGTTTGTATCTGCAAGATGAGCTATCAGGTGGTACTTCTGCTCTGTAAATGACTCTACCGAAATAAAGCACAATATCCATATTGAAATACATCATAAAATATTACATATTATATTGCTTTTAAATACTTTGTGTATACACACACACACACACACACACACACATGTATTAGTATAGAAGATCAAATCCTATTGGCTATTTAAAAAACAGACAGCGACAGTTTTAACAGTAACATCAACAAATTATCAAAAACTAACAATGCGATGCAAATGCTCTATTCTATAATAGTATTTACAGTAACCAAACCATTACACAAATGCACCAGATTTTCCAAGCATGCGCAGTTCCGAAGTTCTTCCTATGATAAAAACCATTTGAATGACGAGCAAAATGAGAAAAAGAGAGACGTTAAGTGCTCATTAAAGTATCTGCAGGGTGAGACAGACAGTGGGAACTCAACACTATGTGCTGCTGGAATCTAAGAGGGAGATAATTGGCCATTATGACAGTGGACGGCATGTCATTACCTTTTCATTAAGCTGGCCTCCTCTCTTCCCAGGATCGCCCCGCGCCAGCGCGCGAGAAAAAGACACCATTAACGTAATGTTGAATTAGAAAGAGAGGACACACGCGCACACCATCACTCTCTCTTTAAACCGAGTGCACAGTGAAACCAATTTAAAATCTGCGGTGATCAAATGAGGGAAGCGGGCGAGAAGGCACGCGCTCCTGTGCGCGCCGGGTAACTTTCGGTTTGTGCGCGCGCTTGTGTGTTTTCGCACAAACACTCCAGTCTAACCAGCGAGTCTCTCTGAAATATAATATGATACAGTGAAATGTACTAGAACCCTTGGGAAACAGATACAGAGTCACAAGTTTCAGGGGAAGGTTTAAAGACGAAGTCATTGTCTCTTTGTGCATTGTTGGATCATGACCGTCAAATCAATTTCCGAAACGTTACTTGCCAAAAACACGTCCGCATATTCTGCGTCTGATATTCAACATGTGCAGCAAACACGAGCAGCTCTGTTGCTTAAAACAAACGCTCAATGTAAATATACAGTAACATCACTAATCGCAAAGAGCATCTAACAGCACAAGATTATCAGCTCGATTCGTGGCTCCAAACTGAGATAAAACGATACTAGACAAACTCCAACAACATTTTTGCGTTAAGGCCACATCTGTGTGATGTCGATAAACCAGCAGATATAATGACACCATTATCTTGTAAAAATCAATGTTTTAAGTTTGACTCACTATTACATAATAGTTAACAACGTTAACAGCAGTAACTTCTGTTTGCTTTTAATACTGTCACTCAAACTGAGAATAATTGTGTTAGAAACAAACTAAAATATTATTCTACTATTACTTCCTCGAGTCACTTAAATGCACTTTTCCCTAATTTTGATCATTCCACCCACATCCTGCATACAATGAAGACACGCTCTTGAAACAGCCCTAAATATCTCGCCTCTAAAATGAGCCAATTGATAGTTTATTTGGTCATGGTTAGAGCAGACATCACATGATCTGCAGGTGGAATAAACAATCAGAAATTCTTGCTGCCTTCAGCAAATCACAAGACTGTGAAAAGCATCGTTAGCTTGTGTGGAAATAATGGGAGCTGGTGAAGATGCTTATTGGAGGCTCAGATTAGCTGGAGTCCAAACAGTCAAATTATAGTGTGATTATAGATTCAGTTTGGACAGGAAATGTGCCGCACAGGCTCATAGCAGAGAGACGTACGGCTGCGTTTAATTGGTCCCAAATGGAAACAAACTTCTGGAAAGATGGGAAACGAGGATGTAGAGAAAGAAAGAGGGAGAGGCGTCTAAAAACTGGAGGTAAGCAACAAAATGAAGCTAGGAGGAAGAGTGAGTGTGCTTGTGATTCCTCTCTAATGTCTTTTGCTGTAGCTCTCCGCAATCGATTCTTCCAGTCTATTACTTTCAACTCACTCTCTCCTGCTCCATCCCTTTTTTCTCTTTCTCTTCATTTTAGGGTCTCTTGCTTTTTCTTTTATAAAGATCACAATTGGTGTGGCTGTTGTGAGTGAAGTGTCTGGAAGGAAAAAGAGAGAGAATGAAAGGATGAAGGCCAGCGTGAGACCTTTCCGATTCAATTACAATGTTTGGTGGATGTTCTGGAAACATGTCCGAGGTCATCTTGTGCAAAAGAAGCAAAAACGTTTGAAAGTTCTGAACACCTGAGCGTCATTCTTACAATGCTAATCGTGAACCGGCGTGTACACAACAGTCTGAGACAACACTGACAGTACTGGACAAGGAAACAAGTTCAGACATCAAACTGGATCTGAATCCGATTTAAATAAATACTAAAGATGGGCGCTACTAAGTACACATTTGTATCCATTATTAATCCTCAAATAAATACTAAAGCGATGTTTTGGGTCTACATGCTCAACAGAGCCACAGGAGTCACAGTGATCATCCAATCACACAGCAGCAGTGAGCTACGCCTAAACGCTATTGACATGCTAAACGCTAGCATGACCAGGTCAGCATGGCCTCGGGTGATGAGGTGTCTGTTTAAAAGTATAAAGTATAAACTAAACACACACTTCCTGTTTCCTGTCCTCTCTGAAGCACTGCTGATGGAAGCCTCTCTCTCTGCATCACACACACTCACACCTCTTACCTGCATCTGACAGCTGTGCAGAACCGAGTGAGCTGCTAGCGATGGCTATTTGACATGGAAGGCAACCTCATCACTCTGTAGTGAAACGCTTATAAAATATACATGCTGAGCATTCTGGTGATACTGGCAGGTAGTTAGAGCGCGCTGCCACTTAAAGAGCAGACTGCTGAATGCATGCACGCGCACACACACACACACACACACACACAATACAATATATACACACACACACAATATGATATTATGTAACATTATACACACACACACACAAACACACACATATATATATACACACACACAATATGATATTATGTAACATTATACACACACAAACACACACATATATATATATACACACACACACAACTAGTGTAAAATAATAAACAAATTACATAATTTTACATCTTAACTATTTCCAGGCCTGAATTTGATTTAGAATACCAGATTTAATCCGGTCTCAGAAGTGGGAACCTCAATGTATATTTAAAGAGCGAGAGAACAGGAACGAGAAAGGCTAAGTGAAAAGGCAAGACTGTGTAAATGTTAAACTTATTCTCTGCTTCCCTGTGCAGCCTTGGTAATACACGTCTAAGATGAGACCCACACTGTGGGCTGAAGAGCTTTACTGCGAGCTAATTGGTTTGTGTACCATAACCTTTGACCTGCACTATTCAAGTGATCTTTCAGAAATGCACTCACCGCCTCTACTCAACAGAATAATCACTGCAGATTTCCTCAGAGCACTTATATGAATAGATAAACACCAGCACAGACACACAAACACCTTGTTGCACCTGAAACACACATTAAGGGCACTTACTACAGGCGTGATGAGGCAGCGTTGAGGTTTTGTCAAGGGTGAGATTGCAATCACTTACATCTTCCTTAAGCTGCATTACCTGATGTGGGGTGAGAGCAGGGAATTGTGGGTAATGATTAGCCAAGTGGCGTCTCGTTTCTCCAAAGCTGTCCCGCATCACCCCTTTTCTCTGGGCCGTTTCTGCGGCTGGGTTTTATCTCGAGTTAAAAAGTGGCTTTTTAACCGTTTTCAATTTAACGGTTTTATCCGTGCCCCCGTATTGTCAGCCTGCCGTTCGTACACCGCCTAGTGACACAAGGAACAAAGATTATGATGGCGGTCTCTTAACATTAGCACGTTCCCAATTTCACTTCTGAATGAATAGTCATTTTCTCTCATTTGCATGTAAATCGCAGAACGGAATGGAATTATAGCTCGGAAGGAAGAGCTAACAGGTGAGATTTCTCAGCGCCCCACCTCTCACACACTGATTGGGAAATAAAGGGGGTGCGCTGACCTCGGGCACACGGGCCGCAGTTAGCCTGCCATCTCAGAGCCGTCATTTTCATTTTCATTAAAGTTAGATTATCACAGTGCAGGACCACAAAAAGAGCTTTCTGTCTGTTTTCAGACATTCTCTCCCACAGGTCAAACGCGGGTGAAAGAGAGCAGAGATCTGTGAAAGAGAGGGACAGGACTGAAGAAAGAACAGAAAGTTATAGAAAGTGGGATATTAAAGAATAGTGTGTGTGTGTGTGTGTGTGTGTGTAAGAAGGAAAAAGGAAAAGAAAGTGAAAGATAAAACTCAGTGTAGGTTTAGGTTGTGTGAACGTTTCTATAATGTTTTCCTTTAAACAACAATCTTACTTTGAATATTCTAGGAATGTTGAAAACATCCAGTTTCTTAGATTCTGCATTATGCGTTATTAAAGAACGTTCTTCAAACGTTACACTAACAAAATGTAACAAAGAAAAAAACTGCTAATATTACAGCAAGAACGTTTCTGGTAACTTTGGCAGAACTTTTAGAAAACATTAGCAAATGTTCTAAGAACGTTTACTGAACGTTCACTAAGAAATGTTCACAGCCCTATGTTCTCAATATAGCATGACTCAGAGTCCCTTATTCCTTAAACACAGACTGTGAGCGGCTCCTTATAATTCACAGGCTGTGGATATGGTGTAAATAAGAGATTTACTGTGTGCTGCAGACAGATTCATTCATTACACTGAGAGTTGAGCTCTGTGTTCAGAAAGTCACCGCAGGGTTCAGGAAGTCACATGTAGCTACAGTGACAGCTGCATTCATTATAACCAGATGAGATCATCAGAATTATTTTAATGTAAATTAAAGTCACAATTAGCATGTGCAATTACAGTATCAAGGGAAATAATAGACAATCATGACTTTTTTCCTCATAATCATGTCGCTCTTGTGGTAACTGCGAGGAACACAACACACACACAAACACACACAGGTGTTAGCAGATGGGTACATTTGCTATATAAACCGCTAAAGTTTCTGTAGCAAAGTTGTGTCAAGACTGTTTGAGAACAAAAGTCAGGTTTCATCCTAAATATTCTTATTGAGCCATCAAAACCCTACAATAAACCTAAAATACTATTGTTGGGTTTATCTAATGTTGCTTTAAAGTGGTGCCACTATATCTTTATACATCTTCATGCAGTCTCAAAGTTTGCTTTACAGAAATCAGTTATCAAATGAGCAAATCAATGTTGAACACATTCTCCTTATCTTACGAATTCACAATGGTAAGTTTATAATAATGAATTATAATTTGAGCTTTCCGGTCTAATTTCCTAAAATAAAAAACCATGTGAAGTAACCTGCAACTTTATGTTTTAAACAGAGATGGCGGTAGAGTCAAGATGATAAAAAGATTGTGGCAGCACTTTACAAGTGCAAAAATAAGGCATAAAGACAATATAGACTAAAGGTTGGTATAAATATACAATTCTCAAAAAATACATCAAGGAATGTAGAAACAATAAAACAACAACCTGAACAAAAACTTGTGAGCTAACATCAGGCTAGCAAAATCAGTTCAACAGGAAATTCCTCTCCACAAACAACTCATTCCATCACACTCAAAACTATTCAGTAACACAAATCCTGAAGAATGAACCTGAAACAGCTATTTAAAGAAGCAAAAATTGTGCGTATGTGCGGCCCTGTATTTCACAGACCAGACATCGAGCCTCCATAGAACATTTCCAATGTCACGCAGCGGGAGGCAAACGAAATTTAATGCAGGTGATATTTTAAACCAACACTGAGTTTATAAGGGTTGTAAAAAGAAAATTAACTATTGTTCAGTGAGTGGAAAATCTGCGTGTGAGAGAGAGAGGAGCGTGTTTTTTGGATGGTCCTGCGTTGCGAGGGTGAGCGTTTTTAACAAAACACCTGGTTGCTGCAGTTCTCCTGCTCTTTTACAAGCAGGAAGCCACACAAGCGTGAAGAGGCAGCAGATTTTATACTGACACTGCTGACCGTACATCAACATGCGGCCGCAGCGGACCCTTCACTGTACGCAGCCCTCGTGTGTGTGTGTGTGTGTGTGTGTGCGCGCATCAACTCGCAAATGAAAAATACATGCACATATAAATGCGATGCTCTCCTCGGTCACGGAACATGGAGCACATGCTACGAGTGGCCTCAAGAACATGCTCGTGTAATAAGAGAGAAGAGAGATGCATATTCGATGGTGACACGCTCATTATTTAAAGCAAGACTGTAGTTTTAATGAAATTCTAGTGGACGTGGAAGATGGGCTGGTGTATGGGAGCATTAGATTTGAAGGGTTTCATTAGACAGATGCTATGCACTAATCAGCTCAACGGGAGATGCGTGAGCTGTTCAGAATACTAAATCTGGACATCAGCTCCCTAGAAGACGGACATATGCGATTACAGTGGCGTACAGAGAAATTAGCAAGTCTGCTGTTAGCCATCTCCCCAACATCTCCCCAACATCTCCCCAACATCTCCTCAGCTGGACCGACACCCATCCAGCGTGCTTCAATCCACTGCAAACAACTGCAGTAAAAATGCCATTGATCCATTTCCAGCTAAGTCAAAGCCTTGTTTTCCATTTCAAATATACAACGCATATAATTTCATTTCATTCACGTGACACATGAAAAATAAAGCCAGCGTCTCTCTCGCTGTAATCAATATCACCCACGGACCAATCAGATCTCGGCTCAATGACAGCACAGCCATCATAACCTCTGAATCAAAACTGCATTAGATTTTATTACCGACAGCCTCTTACATCTCTGTCAATGCTGAAATTGATTATTAATACATAAAATATTCATATTTGTGAACGATATTGATTTACACAGGAGAGACATGTCGGATCATTTTTCAAATACAATAGCCAATAGCAGAAATCTGTCACGGCCGTGTAATGAGGGGAGAAGGCATTAAAACTCGTTTACAATTCTCTGACTACTGCACCGGGTTTGATTCATGTTATCCATCAAAAAATCATTACAGATGTGCGTCTGTACGTTTGTTTATGTGCGGAAATGATTGTTTATTTGTCATTATTGCATTTCAACTGTAAATTCTAGAATCAGCTACACTGCGATCGGGTCGGTAAAACTCGAATAGGCAAAATACATTTTTCTTTCTGAATGGAGTCCATTAGAGTTGAACTCTCTCGCTCTCACTGCATAACTGCACTTATTTCCAATCTCTTTTATTTTTCTCCTGAATTTTCTTAAATGCATCAACAAACACGACACAACGGGCGGAGGTCTTGCCACAAACAGGAAACAGAAAGCAGATATTTAAACTGATAGAGCACTCAAGATACAGAAGAGAGTTCAGGACATCGGCCGCACCTCGAGTGGTCTGTGTGCATGCTGAAAAGGTAAATAGATGGAGGGCAGAGGAAGAGAATAGGAAGTACTTGTTCTCAAGGGTTCATGGTTAATGGTGCGAGTTATGGCTCGGTGGTGAAACCCAGGGTCCGAGGAGGAAGGACAGCAATCTTCAAGGGTCTTCATTCAGCACTCTCTGGAAAGCACTCCGAGGAGACACAAATGAAGATGGAGAAACAGAAAACAAGGCCACTTAGAAAGAAAGAGACACAGCGGGCGCCGCATGCCGGGGGGAAGGCGGCTGGCGATGCTTTCAGAGTCAGCGAACAATTCTAAGGCTGTAAGAACATTTCCTTAACATTTTTATTAAGTAACTGAACCATTGAAAATGTTATGTTGAAAGCATATTGTATAAACGTTACTCCTGTTCAAACGTTTTTTAATCCTGCAATGTTTTTAAAGTATTCCATACAATTCTATACCACCAGCTACACAACTGTGTGTCAGTAAAAACTGAACATGCTAAACAAGTGCAAGTGGATTAACTGTAGTTAGAATGACAAGACAAAGATCAATAACATCAAATGTTTAAAACATTACAACTGCCATTGAATTTATTCCATTAAAAAGACCTTTTGAGAAAAACATGCAGATTTTCTTTCGCACATATAAAGAAAAACTAAAGGTTACATTCTCAGTTGTGTAGTCTACTCAACAATTTGCACCATATCACCACACTAATTCATCCGCCATCAACATCATTTCACATATTATGTACTTTGCTCAAAAAAACTTTACAGTTGCGCTGGAGGAGATAATGGTGCAAATTATACTGAAGCGTGTGGGAAACAAGGAGTGTGAAATGTAAAACCTGGAGTGGAGTCAGCGGAGTGATTACAGAACGCATGGAGGGCAAATTGTCGTCCCTCTACTTCATTCACACACTCAAGCTCTTGAAACATATAGATGGTGGTGGTGTTATCAGTAGTTAGCTGACAACATCTGCTTTTAGACCCAAATTTAGGCATGTAGGCACCTATACTGTCAGTCATAAGAGCTTCCTATTACAGAGCACAGGATGACACCTCCAAATATACAACATATACATCCACCTCCAAACACTCCTAACGAAATGATGCACTGAACACAAAATCTCAAACTTCCTCCCCCACGATCTACCCAACTGACCTCCTGGTGGTGAAAAATTCATGTAGTTACTCAGATCCTCCTGACAAATTCATGAGTGCCAAGGTAGTTCCTCAGAGATTAAACGTGACCTTTGTTTGGTCTCACCACCAAACAGAACGCGTTCGGATTAGCCCTCAAATCACAACCTCTGAAACAGATTACACACAAACATCCGTCCACACGTGTGAAAAACACAGAGCTGCTTCTGCTCAGCCCTCAAAGCATCTTACTCCTGTTCTGAAAAGCCACCAGAACGTCCTGAGGTCTTCTGCAGGGATAAAGCTGGCTTTCCATGTTACAGCTATGACAAATGACAAGGCGATTCCATCAAACTAACAAGCAATGTCTGATCCGGTTCTGCTCCTTGTCCCTAAGGATGAGTAGACCTGGACCTTCTCATACTCTCATAAATACTCTCCACCAAACAGCTTCATGACAAGCGAACATTTCTCTGGAGATATCACTGCTGCATTCTGGGAAATGTATGTCTTACATATGGGATTTTTACAGACAGAGCAGCACGTCAGCGTTAACAGATGCATCATGAGGACATCCAATGAGCTCAGTGTTATATTAGTGTGAATATTTATGATGTACATCAATATAACATTGTGCAAGTCGCATTAAATCACGTTTGTGCTGACACACGTAACGCTAAGACCACTGCCCCACATTTCAGTTTTTTTTATTTTTGCATGTGCGTGGATGTGAGAGAACGTACTCTGAGTTTAGGTCCATGGACTTATACAATGAATTAAACATTGCTTATGTCCGAATGGAACTCGTTGCTTTAATTCATGGCCCAGGCTGTGAGACAGCCTCTCTGGAGACTTCAACAGCTACTCAAACTTATTACCATGTGCCTCTACTACTACGTCAAAGACTGATACATCTCCATCTACTGCCGCCCTGGGCTACAGCCTCATTCTGTGTCTCGCATCAACTTGATGAAAAAAACAACAATACATTAAAGTAAAACGACATTAACGCTCTGACCACAGGCTGTGCGGCAAACGCTGTAACCGTTTGGGTTTGTTTATGGTTTTCAATAACAGCTTTTCTGTGACAGGTGTGCAACATTTCCAGCGGTGGATATGAAACCATAGATGATGTCACAGCTTGAGGCGGTGTAAGCGAACGTTAGATAGATGATTGTATATTTTAATGAGTTTCATTTGCATATTAATGAATTCTCTGAATGAAGCCACAGAACAGATTCAGAACAGATTCAGAAGCTAATACCCTCTTAACGCTGGTGAGAACAGCTCATTAATTATGAATGTTAGACCAGTTCAGGCTGATTTACACAGTTTAAGAGAAGGAGGAGGATCAACTCCGGAGGGCTAATTTGCTGATTTGCCAAGAGTTTATTATAAAGGATGCAAGACAATTACAGTCTGTGAGACGCCGTTTATAATCTGATGTGTTTATTATCTACCTATTCTAACCACATAAAGTACAAACCGCTGATACTAGCATGCTAATTCCAGCTCTCTGTTGAAAAGCCAATATGAACAGATACACAAAACGGATTTCAAAAGTGGCCCTCAAGGGTACCTGAGGTGATAACAGCACTCAGGACCGATAACAAGACATCAGCCTCCAACTACACACTTCACACCATCAGGTTTCCTCATTTTGCTTCAAATTGCAGACGACAACCAAGCAAATACATCGATGCAAAGACCTTTAGGCTTAATTCCTATTAACTAGCAGTTAATGGAATATAATCTGACCCTTGCATGTAAACATTCAGTTAAACATCCTAGTTTAACATCTAAATTATAGTTATTGTGCAACATAAGAGAACTGCTGCTTTTAGTCTGAAAAATAACCACTTTAAAAAAATTATAATCCTGTCCATTAAAGTCACGTCTTAAAAACTTTGGACCAAAAAATGGGTGTTTTTATAGGAAAAATATAGATCCTACCAATCTTCCAATCCGATGTCAGTAACACATCGAGTAACTGCCAGCAGCAACCCGCACTTAACGCGTTCATAGACTTTATGAAGCCGATTATAAGCACATATGGTTACTGACATTTAATAATGATAAGCATTTACAAAACATGCAGTTATATTTGTACAATGCATCCGTAAAGCGTCTACGGATTTTCAACACACAGCACCACAGCTGCAGACAAAATCGTGCAGAATCGGATGGAAAGGCGCTTTCACGCCTGTTGCGCTGCGCACATCACCTGCAGTCACGCACGAGCCAATACTGGCGCAGGTCTTGCACACAAAATCTGCGGACAAGGAGCCCGTAACAGACACTGCATCGATGAATCGTGTTTCTTAACACATTTTCGGAATCAAACGTGCGCAAATCTTTCTCCCCATGTGTTCTTTGGCACACAGCTGCAGTCTGTGGCAGGAAGAAAGCGGGCATTGGATAAACCGATTCAATGGCATCACTGTAACACGGGTGTATTAAGTTTCATGTGAATTCGTATCTCCTGCATGAACCCCAACCTGTGCTTCCAAAACCCCCACAAGCACCCGGTGCGGATGAATTCTGCTCATCTGGCAAGGACCGGGAGTCCGCGAACTCCTCAGGACAGATGCCAACTCGCAGATAAATGTGGATAAAAGTATATATTGCGTGCTTTTAGTAAACCCTTATGCTCTCTTACCTCGAGCCATCGCAGCGGGCAGCAGGACAACGAGGACTGCGAGAAAACCAAAGCCAGCGTACCGTCCCCTCTTCGCAAAGCGTCCCATCGTCGCTGCGTTGCTTGCCAGCTTCCCCAACTAAACCGGGGAGCCGCTCGGACGCTCTCATGCGTGTGCCATCGCTTCCCCCGGCTTTAGTAACAGGTCCCTCCCGTTGCGATAAACCCGAAGTTCGGCGATCTTCTGCGGGTTTGGGTGAATCTCACTCGGGAGAAAACAGAGGCATCTCTCTGGTCCGCGGTGTGGGAGAGCGAGCGCACGGCGCGTCTCTCGCATCCGTGAGACAGAAATAATGAACCCGGTGCGCGCCGGCCAATAGCGGAGGGTGAGGAGGGCGGAGGGCTGTACTTCACCCCGGTGCTCGGACTGACGCTTCACGGTGGGAAGTGACCCGGTGTGCTCGAGCTTACACGTCAGATGTCTCCTAAATGCGTTATGACACGAACATCTGGCTGCGTTACACCGATTCCATCTCGGGTCGTGTCGGGCTCCATCGGGCTCAGGTCGCCCACATCCGATGGTGGCGTCTGACTCTGTTGTGTGTGACTATAATGGATATTAAAAGAATGGATTTGTTTAAAAATGAATAATACATGCCGCGGTAATATGGATTTGAATTATTCAGAGGCTATAGCATTTTGGAGAAACACTTTACATTAGTGTTCATGTAACCGGGTATTTAAGCAGCTACACAAGCCAGTTATTAATAACCAATTCATTTTTTCCAGCAACTTAATCACACTAGTTACTGTTATTAGTTTATAAGGCAAACAAACATTTATAATTGACCAAACAAATTCACCAAACTATGGTTTGTGGCCCTGCCTATTACTACCCTAACTTACCATGTTTAATGTAGACGCTGCTACCCACCTAAATAAACAACAAACATAATTCTGATCATCACTATTCCAAACATGAAACTCAAACAAACGTCTTTGCCAAATATAATGAAAGAGGATTTTCTCTCCAGTCATAATTTAACGTTCTTCAGTTGTGATGGTCCGACTTTCATCCATAATTATTTAGACCCACAAATAAAATAGACGTTTAATTACACAAGCGTATCTGATCTGATTGTCTGCTGGTTGTTTCCCAATGGGACTGAGACTGCAGTGAGAGTTCACACACTGTCAGAGATCTGATACAGCCGGAGTCTCTCTCCTTATTGTCTGTTCTCCCAGAATTTAAGGTTTTAAAAATCACAGGCCCACTAAAATCAAAAGAATATCCCCATCCCAGCTAACAATTTTAGGTTGTCAGAACGTTCTTGTAACATTTCCATATAGTAACAAAAACGTTATTTTAAAAGTTCTAGTAGCATTCAAAATGTCTTGTTTAGGAATATTATTTGATCATTTTAAATTGTAATCTTTATATATTGTATAATATATACTGTATGATAATACTGTATATACTGTACAGTATATTCCGTCCTTAACGCTACTGTAAGAAGAACTTACTGAGAGAACATTCACCAGCATTCTGAGAACGTTCCCTGTTAGCTGGGACATTAAACAGCAGACTATCTTCTGTGCACAAAAATTAGCCGTCCTTCAAAATGCTTGCAGACGTCCCATAACAGGACTGAAATACATGTTACAGTCCAATAATGATGCTGATTAAACACGACTCCCCACAGCAATGAATTCAGGGCATGATATTCATAGAGATGAGACGAGGCACAAAGGGACCCCAAGTTGAGATTACAGTACAGCTGGGAGAGAGGAATCAAATGAAAAAAAAGCACATACTGCTACACTTAACAGCAAAGAGCTTTTCCCACCCGGTCACACGTTTACACAGTGCCAGATTCTCTAATACAACCCACTGAGAGAAAGCATCAAAACAAAAGACCTAAAGCATTTGTTAATATTCTGTGTAATTTATCCCAACGTGGAACGCTAAGGCCCGATTAGCCTCAAAACTCAAGTTCACATGCGTATGAGCGCGTCTGACCTTGTCTGATGGGGTTACGTTTTTAACAGGCTTTAAATATCTCTATAAAAGCAACTGGCCTGCTTCCCTCAGGACAAGTAACAACAGTAACAGTTGTCCTTTTAATGCAGTGTCTACAAAAAAGCCATCAGAGACAATGCGACCGAATTTTTCTATGGTCCATTAGATGCCCTCTAAAATGAGATAGTGAGGTGCAAACATCAGGAACTGCCATTCAGTCTATTATGGGATGTCTAGCGTCTAATGCTGTACGCTGTTTAAATTGCTCGTGCGCATCAAACTCCTAAGCGGACGTCTCGCTGCCGTCCAAAAACGTGGCAACTCAGGTAATTAAAATAAGCTAATGCAACACAATTCTTCAACAATTAATTAGCCTGAATTTAATGCGTGCAAGCTGCGCAAGTTTGTAAAACGGAAGTTCCTTTAATCCCTTTGCGTTGGACTGCATTAATAATTTCCATTGGCCAAAATCCAGAACTGAAATCCTGAACCAAACACAGAAAGTATTAAGTAATCTAAAAATCACTGCAGTTTATTTGTTTTAACTCACTCGCACCCCGTTTGAGATAAAAACATCTGCTAAATTACAATAAATATTTCATCATATTTTGCATTATATGCAAAAAGATCAACAGTGCAAAAATGCACTGCGTATCAGCATTATAAAGTATTCAAGAAAAATGCACAGATGATCTGTGCAGGTGACCCATAAATTCTGCTCTCCTTTCTAAATATTCGATGCATCTGGTAGTCTAAAGTAAACAATACGTTCACACAACAAATCTAAAAACAAAATGAGAAAGTTGGATGGAAAAAGTTACTTTTTGTTTAGAAAGCATCTATTCAACTGCATGCATAAGTTTACCTCATCTCAATCAAGTTTTGAGTGTTTTAACTCATAAGCCTCTCTATCCAACTCGTCTCTTTTCAACTTCCCCTCATTTTTACCTGGAGTTCACGGTGTCGCACCTCATGCAGCTACAGTAATTGGAATAGTGGAACACATTTGTTAATGTCAGCGCATCTAACACGCACATGCAACCGCAAACATGCGTTCGGTCTCGTAAGAGAATGAAAAACAGCTTTTCACGCACAGCGCAACCCCAGAAAGCAGTTTGAAAGTCACTGACACAGGCATGTCAAAGATGTTTAGCTCTCCTTAATGCATGCACCCTGTCGAGATAAACGCCTATTTCTGCCCACAAACGTGGGGAAAATTCGCAAAGAGCTGGAAGGGTTGAAGAGTGTGAGCTGTCGGAGGGCTGCGGGT